>JAJAGP010001024.1:113518-246654 GCA_025084515.1 Ancistrus triradiatus
GTTTGAGGCTGTGGACAGGCATCTGTTATACAGATAACGAGGTCAAACAGGTGCCATTAATACAGGTAACGAGTGGAGGACAGAAGAACTTTTTAAAGAAGAAGTTACAGGTCTGTGAGAGCCAGAAATCTTGCTTGTTTGTGGGTGACCAAATACTTATTTTCCACCATGATTTACAATTCAGTTTTTTTTTTTTTTTTAATCCTACGATGTGATTTCCTGGATTTTTTTTCCCTCATTTTGTCTCTCATAGTTGAGTACATTTGATGAAAATTACAAACCTCTCTCATCTTTCTAAGTCAGAGGACTTCACACAATCAGTGGCTGACTAAATACTTTTGTGCCCCACTGTATTATACATATATTATATTGTGTGTGTGTGTGTGTGTGTGTGTGTGTGTGTATATATATATGTGTATATATATATATATATATATATATATATATATATATATATATATATATATATATATATATATATATATATATATATATAGTGAAGCCTATCTTAAACATGCTTAAAACACTTACATTAACCGACAGTTGAGCAACTCGATAACGTAAAGCTGATTTTATATGAATATCTCACGTAATTTATTAAATAATGTATTGAAAGTGGAAAAACAAAAATGATTATCGTCATCAGAGTATCGTACTGCATATCGCTTGCCCTAGGAAAAATCGAAATTCAAAATTCAGAGTACGGTTTCTGTTGAATGTGTATTTAAGGTTGTTATTGGATTCCCACTGTAAAGTTGAAATATCGTATGTCGGGCCATCATAAAATGGGGACTGCTTGTACGGTTTTCATGCAACAAGAGAACATGTCTCCAAATTAGTAGCCAATACTGCTCCTGCCAGGAATATAGCCCCAGGGCTGAGCTGGTGTTAAGAAACCCCAAACAGTTACCATGCAAGGTTGTTGTTTGAACCAAGAGTATTTACATACAGGTGTGCATCGCTTAACGTCCACAATACATTTTGTGCGTCATGTGATCTGGATGTTACATACACAATACCATACTCTAACATGCGTATCTCTTACTTCTATGGGATACTGAAGTGTTCTGGTTGTTTTTTTTTTTGTTTGTTTTTTTGCTGTTTAAGATGTGACCTCTTATTTTACTGCAGGGCTGAGCGTTGATTTGACCAACCTCTCCTTACCTCTCTCTCTCTTTCTTTCTTTAATACACACACCCTATTTTAATTTTTTATTTTATTACTTCTTCCCCCTAAAGATTTATTTGTTTTTCAATTAAGATGTACAGGTTATTGGTCACATTAAAGGTGGTAAAAGTTCTGAAATGATTTACTTTTGTCTCATTTTTTTACATCACTAAACCTGGTATTTTAACAGGGGTGTGTACACTTTTTATATCTACTGTATGAGGCTGTGAGAATCGAGAGCTTTTAACTCTGCTGTGCTGCTTGAATCTTCTTGTGTGTTTTTGTTTAATAATACCTGTACCTCCTGTCTTGTAGGACATACCAATTAGAGAAACAACCACATTTGCCATTTCAATGTTTTGCGATTTATAAAAAAAATAGACATAAATCATTGAATTAACTAAAGCTGTGCTAAAAATCAATACAGCAATATATCACAGTATTTATTTTCATGATATACTACATCGATTTTACTGAATCGAAAATATAGGTGTTTTTTTTTTTTTGTTTTTTTTTTTGGAAGGAAGGAAGGAAGAAAAAATGGGGTGTAAACTACAATCTCCGCTCCTGTAGATGTCGCAGTACAGTGTTTTGTCCTCTGAATAATCGATGTTATGTATGTAAGGCGACTCAGATTGTACACTATAACTTGTATTTCAGCTGTTTTGTTTGTTTTCAGTGAACTATGTGGAATATCTCAATATATTGCGATATGTATAGTATCGCAATGTATCGTGATACAATTGTATGGTGACCCATGTATTGTGATGCGTATCGTATCATATCATGAAGTCCTTTCCAATACCCACCCCTAGCGTTAACACGTAATGGTCACCTTTTGGTTTCAAATAAGCAGATACCCTTGGTTGGACATTTACTGCAGTGATTAATATATGTTTTAGCTGGCAACAAATTTTAACCCTAACAGATGCTGTCAGTAGCTTCTTATTTCTTAAGCAATCATGTTGGAAGACATGGTTGTGGAAATGATATTACCATGTTTCATTAATACGTTTCTTCAATCATTTCCTTGTCCGGTTATTCCTTAATCAGGATAAGCTGGAAGCCGCAGGGCGTACCCTCACACACTAGGGCACTTCAGAAAGACCAATTAGCCTAATTACCTAACACGCATGTCTTTGGTCTGTGGGAGGAAACCGGAGCACCCAGAGTAAACTCGCAGGGACACAGAATGGACATGCAAACTCCAGACTGGGAGAGTCTGAGGTTTGGATCGAATCAGTGGCGCTGGAGTTGTGAAGCGACCACACTAACCGCTGCGCCACCATACCGCCCAACTGTGTTTCATAAGAGTCAAATTACAGGCCTGCAATGAAGCATAGAACACAACTAAGGGGAAAATGACTAGAAATGGATTAGGAACTGTCCAATGCATGATTCAAATCTGGAAGAGACTTTCTGCTGAATGGGTGACATTTGCTTGTTGTAACTCTTAAACTTCATTTTCTATAGATTTTCAACCCTGAACCTAACAACTGATGTACAGTGAGGCAAAAAGTATTTAGTCAGCCACTGATTGTGCAAGTTGTCCTTCTTAGAAAGATGAGAGAGGTCTGTAATTTTCATCATAGGTACACTTCAACTATGAGAGACAAAATGCGGGGAAAAAAATCCTGGAAATCATCTTGTAGGGTTTTTAAAGAATTTAATTGTAAATTATGGTGGAAAAATAAATTTGGTTCAACTCATTACTTTGTAACATAACCTTTGTTGGCAATGACAGAGGTCAACCGTTTCCTGTAAGTCTTCACCAGGTTGGCACACACTGTAGCTGGTATTTTGGCCCATTCCTCCATGCAGGTCTCTAGAGCAGTGATGTTTTGGGGCAACACAGACTTTCATCTCCCTCCACAAATTTTGACCCGACGGGATGAGATCTTGCGTGGGGCTTCAAATCGAGGGAGATTATCAATGGTCTTGTATGTCTTCCGTTATCTTACAATTGCTCCCACAGTTGATTTATTCACACCGACCTGCAGCCTGGTGCAGGTCTACAATTTTCTTCCTGGTGTCTTTTGACAGCTCTTTGGTCTTGTCCATGGTTGAGTTTGGACTGTTTGAGGCTTTGGACAGGTGCCATTAATACAGGTAATGAGTGGAGGACAGAAGAGCTTCTTAAAGAAGTTACAGGTTTGTGAGAGCCAGAAATCTTGCTTGTTTGTGGGTGACCAAATACTTACTTTCCACCATGATTCACAATTAAAGAATTTGCCACAATTTATTTCTGTTCAGAGTTGCATTAATTTTCCCCAAGATCTTGTATTGATGATGGGAGATTTGGACCACTGTGCAAAGTCTTCTCCAGCACATCCCAATGATTCTCAATGGGGGTCAGGTCTGGACTCTGTGGTGGCCAATCCATGTGTGAAAATGATGTCTCATGCTCCCTGAACCACTCTTTCCCAATTTGACCCTTCAGATTAACATCTTTTCCACGACCACAGGATGTGTCTTTCGACATGGCTGTTTAACAAATGAGAAGCTGCTCACTGCATCAGTTAGGGCTAAACAACTTATTACCAGCTGAAACATAATCACCAGTGCAGTAATTATCTGATGGGAGGCTCTTTTGAACTATTTAACCTAGTTGCTTAGTCAAATCCAGGTGGTGACCTTTTTGGGGGGCCAGGCAGTATATTTAACTATTCATCATGAGTACTGGTTAATCTCAGGCAACTTGTTTTATTTTTACATTGTTTCTCCTACTACTGTTAATCAGTGTTGTTACTCTCTATATGTGTAACAAGACTGCGTTTTCAGCACCGAATTGGCAAATGCATAAAATGTAACGGCATTAGGACACTGAGCACATTGAAATGATTTACCAAAAGATGTTATATTTACAATAAACAAATAACATCTAAAATATTTTAGGTAACAAGATAGTAAGTTGAGATTATCATTCTCAGTCATAGTTATCGTATATACATCATCAGAAGTGCAGGAAAAAATAAGAGAGAACTTAGTTTGGTTTTTCCATGGCATTCAGAAGATCCAGATCATATGTGACTTGTATGTTCCATCATTCTATCAAGTGGGAATATGTTAGGGTAACAGGACTGAGTGACAACCTGGCGACATGACAAATGTGTATTTGAAAGTAGAATATCATGGGTTATTATAAAAATTAAGTCACAGATGGGATATGGAGTGAAAACAATGCAAAAAAAAGATTTCTTTAGATTTTATTGTAAAGTGTGAAATTAGAGACTAGGGACAGCTAACAAATGCTATTTTTCAGTGTTCTGTGATGTTTTAATGTATATACTTTAAATTTGCAGTTGCATCATTACATGACACTTTGCTTAATAATAAAATGTTTTTTACAGTTAATTATTCATTATCAGAACATGTAATGTCCTGGGGATGGAAATGTCACCCATTCAGTGGAATAGCTCAGTAGTGAACGATCAGTCTCACAGAAGAAATGAGGTCAGGAAAAAAAAATCTTGAATGACAGTGATCACTTGCTTAAAGTCAAATCCTAAAATCAACAGTAGAACTCGGGGCTGTATTCAATAATGTAGGTAAGAGCATTTCCACATACAGTGCAACAAGAGCTCATATGATTGGAACTAAGCAGCTGTGTGCTCATGGGTAAACCACTCGTTAGTGATTCTAATCAGAAGAAAAGGCTTCAGTTTGCTAGGAAGCGTAAAAGATCTCTGGAGCAATGGAATGTCACTTGGTCTGGGTCCAGCTTTACTCTATTCCATAGTCATTGGTTGTCAGGGTAGAACGGGACATTTCTGAAGTGAATCAGCCATCCTGCCTAGTGCCCACTGTACAAGCATCTGGAGGCAGTGTTATGATCAGGGGTAGCTTCACTTGGTCCGGCCTATGCTCAGCAATGTGGCACTAAAATGGTCAGCTGAGTAGCTGAATGCACTGAATGAACAGGTTATCCCAGCAATGGATTTTTTTCTTCCCTGATGGCATTTTTTAGGACGACAATGCCAAGATCCACTGGGCTCAAGTTGTGAGAGGGTTGTTCTGAGAAATCATTTTTTGATCAAGTTTTGACTTTAACCCTTTGGGATGTGCTTGAGAACTTGTGGTTTGCCTATCTGGTTGTCAATAAAAGATCTCTGCCAAAAATTTAAGCAACTCTGGATAGAAATAAATGTTGAGACATTGCATAAGCTTGTTGAAACGATGCCATGGCAAATGCATGCTTTAATAAAAGCTAAAGGCAAGCCAACAAAGTATAGTGTGTGCAACTTTTTCTTTTTTTTTTGACCTGGCAGTATATCTTTACTTGATTTAATCTCCATACAGGCATTTTAAACACAAAAGTAACAATAAGCTGGGTCATATAATAAAAGTTTTTTTTGTAATGGTCTAAACTGGTTGTAGTCATGCTACACTAACCATCAGAAGAAATGATTCAGGCAAAGGCAGAATGTAAGCACATGATGGTATTCTGTGCATAGATGTTTTTAAAAAGTAGACTGTTCTATCACATGCTACTTTGTTTAATTCTGCTGTTAACGTCTCACTGGTTTCTTCACTAGAAATCAAATAAATGCAGGTAGTATTACTACTGAGGTGGGACTGTGGTAGCCTAGCGGTTAAGGTGCAGGACTATGAACCAGAAGGTTCAGGGTTCAAATCCCACCTCAGCCAAAGCTGCCACTGTTGGGTCCTTGAGCAAGACCCTTAACCCACAATTGCTTGGACTGTAAGACTGTACCAATTGTAAGTCGCTCTGGATAAGGGCGTCTGCTAAATGCTGTAAATGTAAATGTACAGGCCCTGCGATGGACTGGCGTCTAGTCCAGGGCACGCTTGCACACTGTTCTCTAGGTCACAGACCCTCTCTGGGTCTGCGTGGGTTTACTCTGGGTGCTCCTGCTCCCACAGTCCAAAAACATGCATTAGGATAATTGATTACTCTAAATTGTCCCGATCTGAGTACTGTATATATGATTAGTTTCGATGTAAGCTTGTGTAACGATGTAACCCTGTGTCTGTCATTAAATAGCTATTGGCGCGAAAGCGACTTTAAATAAACTAATAACACACAAACAATGTAGCAACACTTAAGAAGGGCATATTTGACACACAAGGACTAGATGAGATGTTTCCCTCATCAGCTTCTTAGTACAGGCTGTGCATTTCTCCCTCTAAGAAAAGGCTTTTGAAATTCTGCTTTATCAGCAAGTTTAAACCACTGCTCGCTACTTCACACTGTCCAAGCTGGCTAACTCCATGGCTAACTCCAGCTGATTCTGACTTTCCTAATCTGATTCTCAACTTGTTTGATTTTGAACACATGAATCAACAGATCAGAGTACTTTCATCGGTATCAGTGGTTTCATTTGGTTCCTACATTAAAACTAACATGTAACAGTGTTCTCAAATCCGATTAACCTCAATAAATCTTACACGGGCACACTCACACGCGCAGATACACTAAAGTGGGCCCATCAATTGGAAGCACTCGGCCAATACTTTCTCCAGATATCGAGAACTTCTGCATACACCTGGATTTAGACTTCTTGTTATGTATTATTACTATTTAATTGAATCGGGCATGCCTTCCAAGTTCTGTCGCAAGCTCTTAAGAAGTGCTGGTGCCCCTGGTTTGACACACATCTACATGCACAAGCTTTAGAGGATTTCTATTAGATTTCCTTTTTTTATTCACTTTGATTGTGTGAATACTTTTTTTCCCCCAACACTGTATGGGCTCAATTGAATGTTTCCACTTGAAACGGGCATGGTGAGAAAATGAGCCTACTTGGCTCAATCTGCATGTCACAGGCAGCTTAGTTACACATTAAAGACATTGAGGGCACAGTTTGAGTTGTTCTTGCTATAAAAGAAAGTAAAACACATTATTGAAATGTGAGAAACTAAGTTCATTTGTTAACAACCAGAATGTATTTTTTTTTAAATTATTGTGGCATTATTGTGGCATTATTGTGGAATGTTTGAACTTGCATATAAAATAAAATTTTGAATTCCCTTTGCGTCTCTTGTCCCAGATCTTAAACTTGTGATCATGTCAGTGTACTTTAAATTGTAAAATGCATTCATTTTGAATAATTTTCACGGCTAACATGCTCACTCATTGTGCACATTTGTTTAATCTGTTTCTCGACATGATTTCATTATGAAAAGTCTGACACAGATCAGGAACCCGGACTTTGCAAGCTATGCTGCAGATCACTTCCCATGACACTCAAACACAACTAACCTGTTTTATCACCATCACAAAAATCACGTTGCACCAGTGACCGGAATTGGCAGGGTTTTTTTTTTTTAGCATGATCAGATATAATCGGTGGTCACCCGCCCAGTCTCATATAACTGATTCTGTGTCGGTGACGTTTACCCTTGTGCAGCACACTAAAGCGACAGGGGCACAAACACACAAACAGAACAGCTCTTTTACTATCTTTTAATTCAGAATTCAGTTCGCATGTGTAACCTAAAGAGCAAGGATGAGGAAATGTTAGATTTCAGTTGTGTATTAAATGCTACTAAATAGTCACTCTCTCTCGATGTAGTGCAGTACTAAAGAGGGGGTATGGATCCTAATAAGTAGGGATATATTTTGGACACAGCCATGTCTTCAGTGTGGAAGCACTTCAGAGCATGCTGTTTGCAATACATGCATAGCGAAAACAAGTCGTGGTGGAACACCTTCTAAAAAAATTTGAAACAACAGATATAACAAGAGCATCATCCCATTGAATATGTGGCATTTGACAAAACTAAGCAAGGCAAAGACGTTAAAGCTAAAGCTAGCGAGAGCGCAGAGCCAGACACAATCCAGCAGCCCCTGCCATCTTTCTTTGTCAATGAAGATGTTTCCATTAAAAGAAAAGCTGAACAAAAACTTTCTGTATGCTGTCATGTGTAATTCTTAAACAGAAAAAAAATCTGAGATCAGAATCAAAAAGAAAATTGGAATCGGTGCATTTCTATTAAACCTATATGTTACTACTTTTTGTTGTATGTTTAAACAATTTGCACAAAGTTTCTAACTAAAAGGAGAGAGATAAAATCTGGAGGTACCTATTTGTTGAGTGTATACATTATTAACCATGTGATAAGAAATAGTAATTTCATGTGGTCATTCTATTATTTATTATTAAAAAATTTTTTTCACTCAATTTACACTAAATTATGCTGCATTGTGATATGTGTTGTTATCGGGATATGAAATGACCAACACTGCCTGGCCAAAAGTTGTCATCACCGGATTTGACTAAGCAAATATTTCAATAGCTAAAAAAAAGAGCCTCCATCGGATAATTACTGCACTGGTGACTATGTTTCAGCTGGCAACAAGTTCTTTAACCCTAACCGATGCAGTGAGCAGCTTCTCATTTATTAAACAGCCATGTCGAAAGACACATCCTGTGGTCATGGAAAAGATGTAAATCTGTTTCAGAAGGGTCAAATTGTGAAAGAGTGATTCAGGGAGCATGAGACATCATTTTCACACATGGATTGGCCACCAGAGTCCAGACCTGAACCCCATGGAGAGTCTTTGGGATGTTCTGGGGGGAAAATGAATACGACTCTGGACAGAAATAAATGTTGTGACATTGCAGAAGCTTGTAGAAATGATGCCACAGCGAATGCGTGCCGTAGTCGTCGAATGAACTGTCTTTTTATTTTTATTTTTTTTATTTTTTTTTTGGGCAGTGTATATCGAGCTTTAAAATATTGATCATATCACACAGCCCTGCTATGATGCAAAGCATTTATCTTTTTAGGTAATCTTCCCACTAGATTTGTGACATGATATTCTGTATACAGTGGGGCAAAAATGTATTTAGTCAGCCACTGATTGTGCAAGTTCTCGTACTTAGAAAGATGAGAGAGGTCTGTAATTTTCATCATAGGTACACTTCAACTATGAGAGACAAAATGAGGAAAAAAAATCCAGGAAACCTTGTGCCTTAACCTTGTTGCCTCCACATCTTTAGCATATAACTAATGACCTAACTAATTAATCTGTGTCTGTCTTTTTTACTTTGTTGTGAGCCATTTAGAAAAATGTTGTTCAGTCTGATGGAATCTCCAGCATTGCTGATTGCCCTGTAAACTTTTATGGTCATCACTAGGGCTTTGTTTAAAAAAATACTACATAGATTTTCAGCTCAAAATATTGATTTAAGGTAGTGAAAAACACATTTTAAATGGGGGGTAAACTACAGTCAACAACTACTCAATAAACATGTACTTTGTGCCTGATATGAGTATGATGTGGGTATCATATTACTCAGGTAAAGTTTCTTCCATCAGCGATGTTGTTCAAACATTTCACATTGCAAACCTTTTCACAAGCGTTTCACCCACTCTGGTCCCGGCACTATATGGATTTTCGCAGGATTTCTGCAGTGCTTCCTTTTAAGGTGGTTGAACAGGTTCTTTGTTTCCATCAGACCATGTTTCCATCAATCTTGGCTTGGCTTATTTTGAAAACTACAAAAAACCAAAGTTGGTTGTTCATTGTGTAAAATCCAAACTAGTTCCAAGTAATTAATGATGAACTGTTTACTCACCTGCTCCTTTGTATGTTGCAAAGGAGTACGGTATGTGCCCCATGGACCTGCTTACTTTGGGTTATTATTCTATGTTCAGAATGCAGGGCAAGTTGGATTTCATTCTCGTATGCTTTTTTTAGATGGCTTGGTGGCATTGAAAATTACAAGAGACCAAATATGACTTGTCTGTTTAGACTGTAGTCTTTTTCACTGGTGTATTATTATTGCTGTAGAAACAACAAGGCACATCTACACTCCGTACTGGACTGTGGACCTGAAGGTACAGCGTTCAAATCCCATCTCTGCAAAGCTACCACTGCTGGGTCATTGAGCAAGGCCCTTAACCCACAGCTGGATTGTAAGACCTTATTAATTGTAAGTCGCTCTAGATCGTGGCTTCTGCTAAATATCTAAATGGAAAGAAAGCCAGCTAGCTGTACAACCATGGAGGTCTCATGAAGGATTATAAAAACTCCTGTTGCAGGTAAAAACTTTCATTATTTCCACCTTTACTTTCTTTGTACTTTAGTCTTATGTTTTAAGTTTTGCTGGTACTCTTGTCTGGACAATATTTCAGACGCATCAGTTGCTCAGAAAACTCGCTGTCATGTTCCTGTAACCTATCCATGACTATTTGACTTGTGTGGCATGAAAGTGTCCTCTTGCCATAGGGTAAATGGCTGCCATGAAGGAATGGACATGGTCGGTTACAATGCTTTAGTAAACCCTGATCCAATTGTTGTGCTCCTTTCTCTACTGTCTTGCCTTTCTGTTTTCCTTAGACAGCCCCGATCCGACCTTGGGCTCCACCTGTGTGGAGTTTACATGTCCTATCCGTGTCCGAGTGGGTTTACTCGGGGTGCAAGACATGCTTTAGCTTAACTGATTACGCCAAATCTGCCTGATCTGAGTATGTAGGACTAGTTTCGAAGTAACCATGTGTGTCGATATTTTGTTTTGGGTTTTTGTTGTTGTTGTTGTTGTTGTTGTTGTTGTTGTTGTTGTTTGTTGGCCTTCATAGTTCACTGAGAAGGTTTGTACTGTAAATACGCTCAACTATTAAAGCTGAGCCATTTTTTTTTCTAATGAAAGAGTGC
The DNA here is from genome assembly GCA_025084515.1 of Ancistrus triradiatus. Classification (NCBI taxonomy): domain Eukaryota; kingdom Metazoa; phylum Chordata; class Actinopteri; order Siluriformes; family Loricariidae; genus Ancistrus; species Ancistrus triradiatus. Next base: position 124,311 of record JAJAGP010001024.1, read on the forward strand.
ATATCGTTGTGATTTTAAACTAGCTATAGGAAACAAACTATTTATGGTTATTCATTGAATATTTCAACCTTTTAAAATCCTTTGTGAATTAGCAGGATGTGGCATTGGTTATTTCTTTCCATTTTCTTGAATCATTTACATTTACAGCATTTAGCAGACGCCCTTATCCAGAGCGACTTGCAATTGGTACAATCTTACAATCCAAGCAATTGCTCAAGGACCCAACAGTGGCAGCTTGGCAGAGGTGGGATTTGAACCCTGGACCTTCTGGTCCACAGTCCAGTACCTTAACCGCTAGGCTAAACACACAGCGGGGAACATACTAAGAGAATTAATCAAAAGTATTAACATAATGAAAAAGAAGACAAAATCAAAATGGCTAAGATTACATCGGTTAATGGTTCTGAATGTTGGCTTCGATTAATTAGTTTGAACATGTCAGTTGGCGCACCAGTGTTGTATTTGATTGAAATTTGCTGGATTGTGTACCACCTTTTCTTCAGAACAGTTCTTAAAGAATCCTTCTCTGACCTTTTTTGTCGTCAAGTTTACGTCCAAAAGATCTGCTTTAGCTGGATGTTATTCCTCGATCACACCATTCTCTATACACTTTTGATACTTGAATGAGAAAACCCCAAAAGATTGGCAAAGTTTGAAATACTAGACCTGGCTGGTCTAGCAGTCATGACAGTGCAGTCACTCAGACCACTCGATTTTCTTACTTTTGCTTACCTAACCTTGTACTACACTGTGCGGTCACATGTCTAATGTCCACACAGGGAAGCTCCAATCGGGGTGTCTCTAATAAAAGGGCAGGTGTCTCTAATAAAGTGGGACTTAATATGTGTTTTTGCATTCATAGCCTGTTGGGACATTTACATACAGATTTAATATATTTGCCTCTATTTGGCAGATGAGAGAGAGAGACTCGTACTGATTTTTAAACAAATGAGGAGTAATTGGTAAGTCAACTGTAGTAAGACAGAATACATGTGTGTAAATGAAAGGGAGGCAGGTGGAACAGTCAGGCTACAGGGATCAGTGGTCACAAAGGTCCAGGAGTTCAGGTACTTGGGATCAACTGTCCAAGGAAATGGGGAGTGTGGAAAGGAGGTAAAGAAGACAGTACAGGCAGGATGGAGTGGGTGGAGAAGAGTGTCAGGAGTGCTGTGACACAAAAGGGTCGCAGCAAAAGTGAAAGGAAAGATTTATAAGACTGTAGTGAGACCAGCCTTGTTGTATGGCTTAGATTCAGTGGCACTGACAAAGAGACAGGAAGCAGAGCTGGAGGTGGCAGAACTTGAGATGCTGAGGTTCTCTTTAGGAGCGTCTAGGGTGGACAGGATTAGGAATGAGATCATCAGAGGGACAGCACAGGTTGGAAAATTGGGAGACAAAATTCGAGAGGCAAGACTGAGATGGTTTGGACATGTGCAGAGGAGGGATAGTGGATATATTGGTAGGAGGATGTTGGAGATGGAGCTGCCAGGCAAGAGACGGAGAGGAAGACCAAAAGGAGTTATTTGGTTGTGGTAAAATGAAAGATATGCAGGGAGTTGGGGGTCAGAGTAGAGGACGGGAGGACAGGGTGAAGTGGAAACGTTTAACTCGCTGTGGTGACCCCTGATAAAGTTTGTTTTATAGGTTCTGCATTTTACATTTTAGTTATTTAGCAGACGCCCTTGTCCATTCTTACAATCCAAGCAATTGTGGTTTTGGAGCTTTGCTCAAGGACTCGTCTAGGATAAAGTGGATACCTGAAACTAGTGGTCATGCATTAATTAGGGAAACGACTAGTGTTTAACACAATGTTTAATGAAATAATTTGGAGTGTGTGTTCTACGTGATTTCTTGAGTTAGATGAAGTGGAGAATGAGCAGGGAACATCAACATGAGCCAGGAAAGCAAAGTAGCTTTCGAAGTCATTCCAGGAAAAGTCATGTTGTTTGTTTATTGCTGTTATTCTGTGTGAATGAGCAAGGAAAGCAGTAAAATAACCGAACCAATTCCAAGATGTTACTAATTTAAAAAAAAGTGTCTGCTTATTTTCCTGAACTTACACATGTCTCCATATCACACTTCTTAGGTGAATGTAGCCCTCCACTCCCACCCCATGCGTCTGTAACGGACATGGCTGCTTGCCATCTAGCACACCAGAACGGTGACGTCCACCGGCAAGAACATGTGCCAAAGCCGTCTGTCACTGCTCTAACACTTCATCTGTACCACAGCCTCCAAAGCGAGGAGAACTGCACCCCGCTCTGTTACCCACCGGGAGAGTATGTCGCTGAACAGCTGGCCATTGACGCAGCCAAGGAGTGTGGTGAGTCATCAGTACAGTCTGTAACCAATGGGGAATGGGAAGTGAGTCAGTAGTAATTAGTTAGAAGGCTTCAGTTGTGGGTTTTAGATTAGAATCTAAGTAAATACATTTGATTTCCCACTGTACTGGGGACCTCAGTTAATATAGCTCTCTTGGTATGATAAATGAACAGTGACACCAAACATTTTCCCAAAAGCCGAACCATCTGTCGTTTCTTTGTACATTTTTCTGAAACTGATAGAATGAAATTGAGGAGACTTTTTATAAAGTGCTTTGTGTTTTCAAGATTAATTAGGCTGATGAACATAGTTTGAGGTCAGTATTGTAATCACAGTTATTCATACAGCCTATGAACATAATAATCATAATAATACCATGTCAGTGACAATATGCAGCACCCAGGTAAAAATAAATCGTATACAAGTTCTCTGTTTTGATAGCTTTGCGTTGGTAAACCTGAAGCACAGGAAGAGATCTATTATTCAATGCGACTGAGAAAAACAAGGTGGCTGCAGATGTATTATTAACCATGTACACTTTTGTTCTGTTTAGTTTAACTTCTGGAGGATGTGTGCATTTGGATAAGTGAAGAGATCTGTACCATTCAAACTGTTTCTCTGCTTCTGTATGATAAAAACATTGAAGGCTTTTATCACCCGTTGAATGACAGCAGTTTTTAAAATTGCTCGATATTGGAACTGCCTTTAGAATTAATCACTTACATGTGAATTCTAACATATTTCCTCATGTGCCTTAGGGAATTAGGGATGCAGATTTTGGCACCATTTAATCAAATGCCAACCTCACCCTTAGAGCTTACTCACGCTAGGCAATCAGTAAGGCATGGCAAGCGGCATGCATATAGTGTGATCGCAAATGGTGGTCGATTCCCATCTGATGAACCAAACCACCATAATCTGAGGAGTGCCTGAACATTTATTATTTTTCTTTATAGCATTTAAAGAGACTTACACAAAACATGAGCAATTCCAGACGGTAAGATTGGAAGTGCGTACACAGTGTGACATTGCTCATGCCTGGCTCATAAGTGGTGCCATTAAGGTGGCATTTGAGTGAAGATTTTGCACGGAATTTCCAGTCTGCCTACCTGTATTTATTATGCATCATTATAAACATGCCAGCCTCTAGCTCATTAATAATAGCCTGTTACGTGTTTGGCTCGGAGCGGGATGAGGACACGGCATTTTATAATGAAGTGCAGCACTACAGCTTGTTTATTTATAGTGAGTAGCAGAATATTACAGAGTATTTACAGAGTAGAATACTATTAATACAGAACCTAAATGGCTTCAGGGTGAGCACAGGCCAAAATAACAATCCTAAAACCCACTTACTTCTAAAGAAAACACCAGAATAGCTACACTGACCGGTATGCAAAAAAAGAAGTCAAATTTATGTAGTGCTTTTTACAGTGGAGCATAGTCTCAAAGCAGTTTTGCAAATATCTAGACCCAAAGCCCTAAATGAGCATGTCTGGGGTGACAGTGGCATGGAAAAACTTCGTAAATGTTATACAAACCTTGGGAGGACCAAGAGTCAAAAAGGGGCCCAGCGTCTTTGGCCAGCCTAGAATAGAATGTTGTGTTTGTAGGTTACCTAATTAAGACGTCCAAGTTAAACTGGTCCATAGTCCAATACCTTGCTACCACAGTCCTACTAAATTTTGGCTAATATCGCCCACCCCTAGTTCAAATCATACTTCCCGGCTTAAGGGGATTGGCTCCTTGAGCAGTCCCTGTATCCCACAGTTGCTTGGATTGTGAGACTGTATCAGCTGTAAGGTGCTCTGGATAAGAGCATCTGCTGAATGACTACATGTAAACCTCCCTGATTATGGAACCAGGACCAAAGAGAGTCCAAATATAGACGTCAGCTCACCCCTACTACATAAAGAACTAAACAGAATAAATTGCATCCGGAACCCAGAATAGTCACACAACACTATATATACACAAAACACTAGATGCACACGATGTATACACAGTCACTCACCAGCAGTAGCCATTATCCAAAATCCTCACTAAGCACACAGTGTACCAGTAAAGCTCTGACACAGTTATTGCTCAAGTGAGCTGAGCAGTGTAATGCCACTGCTGAGAACTTGATCATCCAGGCTTTAAGCCCTTTAGTATCTGCTGTCACATCCTGATTATCTTCTGCCACACCATTGCACACTGGGGAGTGGAGTCCAGAAGCACCGTACGCAAGGTCAGCACTCGCCAACAGGTTTGAAATGACCCCAAAAGGATAACACCCACCTCCCTGAATGTCTAACTGGACCTCTCTGTGAGTTAAAGTCCAGCGCATCGGTCTGGAGCTATGATTGTAAGGAATACGAACGGTTTAAAATTGGAAAACTACATCCAGTAGAGAGGAAGATCCTACATAGACCTTGAAATTCTGTAACACTATACCGAGGTGCAGGGCTTTCTTCTCGATGGTCAAGTAGTTAGAAAAGGACTTGGTAAAGAAGCTCACTTGCCTTTCTGTAACTCCGCACACTTGCATTAACTTAATGAAATGACAGGAAAAATCTGTAGCAGATAAAACAGGAGAAGACAAGTGTTCACGTTTTAAAAAGCATATTGGCACTAAACATTTGGTTTTGAAGCAGAGAAAAATGCACTCCCAGAAATCACCACAGTTCTCGTCTTGTCATAGGCAGCAGAAATCTACATTAGCTGACACATCTACAAATGCATCTGGCCTTCTCCCACTTTCTTGCCTAGGTACTTCACAGCAGTCTTTAGCTAGGTTTAAGGGCCGGTTAGCGTGACACTAATGACTGAACAATAATTTGAGGATATTCAAATGGTCAGACCATGCTGAAGAATAGATGATGAGATGACGATCATCTGAGTGCGCATTACACTTTGGCCATCGGTCTGTGAAGTTGCCGGAACATTACGCATAACCACAGGCCATCAACATATATTGCAGGAAATAGTCAGGTGTCATAAAAGCTGATATTTCAGAAGCATTAGCAGTAAGAGGGACTTGCCATTATCCCTTCAACAAGTCTAATTTAGTCATGTACTTACCAGTACCAAGGTTATCCACAGTTTTTCTCCTTGGCAATGGATAGGAGCCAAGCACCAGCACAGTTGCATTAGTCCGTATAGAATCTTGGGCTCCTCATCTCATCTACTTTTCTGCATACCCATTTCAAGGTCGCGTTGACCCAGGCATCTCTGTCCCTCACAACTTTTACCTGATCCTCCTGGGGAATCCCCAGCTGCTCCCAGGCCAGCTGATAGATGTAATCTTGGGTCTACCCTGTGGCCTCCTCACAGTTGGCTGTGCATGGCATACCTCCAGGAGTCGTTCAGGTGGCATTCTTATCAGATTCCTGAACCACCTCAGCTGGCTCCTGTCAGCACAAAGGTGCAGCAGTTCTATTCCCGGATCACTGAGCTCCTTACCTGATCACAGAGAGTATGACAAAGCAACCATCCGAAGAAAGCTCATTTCGGCCTCTTTTTTTTTTCCACGATCTTGTTTTTTCGGTCATTACCCAAAGCCCATGATCATAGGTGAGGGTGGGGATGTAGATCGATTGGTAAATTGAGAGCTTTACTTTAAGGCTCTGCTCCCACTATGGTCCAATGCAATGACCGCATTTACTGCTGACTCTGCAACCAACCATCTCACAATCCCTCTTTTCATCACTCATGAACAAGACCCCCAAGATACTTGAACTCTTTCTCTTGGGGTAGGTTCTCACCCCTACCTTATCCCTCCTGTTATGTTATGGGTCAAATTGAAGATCTAGGAAAAATAGTTAAGTATTTAACTATTAGTAGAAGTATGAAACTTCTTAATTAGTGTAATCAACATATAATATGAAATGATAAAATTGGTACAGGGTACTCCATTGCTGTTCTTGACAAATGAACATAATAGGAGGGTTAAGGGACCATGCCATCTTTTTCCGGATGCTTTCAGGTTTAATTTCTATCAGGCGCGGTGTCTGCCATGCACCAGGACCACGGATGTCCCAAAAGTAGATAAAGAGAACCCAGTTAAACAAATGAGATGTAAAATATTGTACTTGGGCATTTATTTATTGAGGCAAAGGTATGTGAACCTCTAGGATTAGCAGTTAATTTGAAGGTGAAATTAGTCAGATGTTTTCAGTGAATGGGATGACAATCAGGTGTGAGTGGGTACCCCGTTTTATTTAAAGAACAGGGATCTATCAAAGTCTGCTCTTCACAACATATGTTTGTAGTAGTGTCTTGGCAAGAACAAAGGAGATTTCTGAGGACCTCAGAATAGTGGTAGAATAGTGTATATTCGTAACAGCCTGCCTTATAAACCTGGCGCATTTTATTTGCTGAATGTAAATAAACTTTCTTTTTAATGAATGAAACCTTACCAAATGATATATTTGTGTTTATTGTATGTATAATAAAGTTACTGGGAAATTATGATCCTTGACTGTTATGGCTGAAGGGCTTAGCAATGGGATTCCTGATAGAATGGAACTATTTCACCTCACGGAATGTTGATAAACAAATAGTTTTTTCTGTCCTCTTTATCTTAAAATCTAATAATAAATGTCAATAATGGAACTGTGGTATATTCACAATAATACACTCGAGATTGTGATTTGACATTAGATATATATGGTCTACGACCACAGCACACTCGTGCCAACCTCTCACACTAAAGCACTCCCTCTCGTTTATTATTACTTAATTATTGTCTGGTAAAAGTAGAAATCTGATTATCATGTAAACCCAGAGGTTTCCCATTTGTGATTACAAAAGTGCTGTTTTGGATTATTAAGTACATGTAATGCACTCAATAAGTTTCAGTGAGGTTGCGTATATTTATATGGCCCACAGAATTGGGACAACAAGGCCAGGAGAGCTATTGGCCGTAGTATTGAGGCTTCGTCCCCAGTTTGTCATGTTTCAGCTTCATCCATACAAATTTGGTGAAGCCTTTTGCGGAATTGTCTCTGAGCAGATATGGGCACAAACTGCTGTTTAAGAACTTTGGAAAACCAGCCAAGGTGTCTCCGTTTTGACAACTCTTGGGTGACTCAAATGACAGTATAGACTTCATGGTTTGGTGCCACATGTCAAGCGTTCCTTGACATTCTGGATAGCACTGTAAATTTAAGTACCTGTTGGAACAATTTCAATTGAAATTGAGTTCCTTGGTAGGTTTGTATGAAGCCAAAGGTGGAAAAGAACTTAACCAGTGCTTTAAGACTGTGGACTGTGGTGGCCTAGCGGGTAAAGTACTAGACTATGAACCAGAAGATCCAGGGTTCAAATGCCACCTCTGTCCTAGAGCAAGTTCCTTAACCCCCAATTTATTGGATTGTAAGACTGAAAACATTCCTCAATCACAAGCAGAGATGAAGCAAAAAAAGGTTTGCACCCTTTATGGTGAAGGTACATTAAATCATTAATAGGTAATGTTTAATAATGCTCTGATCAGTGATTGGGTATTTAAGGATCAGGATCGTCACCTTTTCTGGATGAGCAGCCTAAGGTCTTTCCAGTACATTTACATTTACAGCATTTAGCAGACACCCTTATCCAGAGCGACTTACAATTGATACAATCTTACAATCCAAGCAATTGTGGGTTAAGGGTCTTGCTCAAGGACCCAACAGTGGCAGCTTGGCAGATGTGGGATTTGAACCCTGGACCTTCTGGTCCAGAGTACAGTACCTTAACCGCTAGGCTACCACAGTCCCACAGTAGTTAAGCAGTGAAGCTGCCTCCTGATTGGCCTCTGCTTGGTTGTTGATTTTTGTTTTTTTCCTTTGAACAGGAGTATCACCGAGCTACTTCAACCTCTTTGGTCTTTATAGAGAAAGTGACCAGGTGTGGTTGGCCCCCAATCATATCTTTCGCCTGGATGAATCAGCAAAAGAGAGCTTGATCTTCAGGATTAGGTAACAACAGCATTTTCAGCTTCTTAAAGTTTGTCCATTTTACATTGCACAGAAGTCGTGACTAAATTGTTTATCATCATGATGCTCTCAACATTATTTCAGGGTATCTTTGGGTTCTCTGTCATCAGATGCTGATTACTTTCCATAGCGAAAGTATCTGGACACTCATTTATTTATTTATTTATATATTTTTTTTTTAACAAACACTTTTTTCCTGTAGCTACAGGAGCTGATGTGCTGTTATTGGGAAGTGGAAACGTCAGGGGCAAAAGCAGCTCAATATTATTAATTTTGTTGTTATTATTAGTAGTAGAGAGATGTACACAGAAAAATAGCAGCAACGCTGTTTTTATTTATTTATTTTTTTAAGTTTTTTAATGAGTGAACAGCCAAGCCTTCAATGACTGCACACAAATGTGAGCTGTTAGTTTTCACGATGTGGGCTGTGCCTGTTAGTTACACGGAATCTGATAGCAACATCATGACATTTATTTTAAAAAAAAACCTGTTCTTCTTTCCTGTTTCAGCATGGCAATATTTAGTAACCTATATTTAGTAACATATTAAAACCTTTAGTAACATATTTAGTAACCTATTTGCACATAAGCATAATGGCGTAGCACTCTACATGGTATGCTATAATAATGCATAATCTCCAACTGTGAATATCTGCACCTTGTTCTAATGGATATATTTAATATAATTTGTCATATCTTCTGTCTCATTCCTTTTTAGTCATGCACCAATACACGTAAACAAATTCCTTGTTTGTGAAAACGTACTTGGTAAAAAAAATTTGATTCTTGCAATGAAAGGGCAGTATCATCTTATTCCTGTGTTGTTTCAGTGAATGATGCTTGCGATGTTTTATTTAATAGCTACAGTGTACCTTTACCTGCAAAACATGCGGAGTGATAATTATGGCTCATTATAGTCTCATTTTACAGGTACTATTTTCCAGGGTGGTATAGCTGCGGAGCTTCTAGAGCATACAGATATGGCAGTAGCAAGGGATGTGAGAGTCCAGTCCTTGACGATCACGTTATGGCTTATCTTTTTGCCCAGGTAAGACTGTTCTGCAGTTGTTTACATTTACAGCATTTAGCAGACGCCCTTATCCAGAGCGACTTACAATTGATACAGTCTTACAATCCAAGCAATTGTGGATTAAGGGTCAAGGACCCAACAGTGGCAGCTTGGCAGAGGTGGACCATTGTCCATAGTGGTCCATAGTCCAGTACCTTACCCGCCAGGCTACCACTGTCCCAACAGTTCAATTTATCCAGAACTTACAATTGATACAGTCTTACAATTCATACAGTTGTGGGTTGAGAGTCTTGCTCAAGAACCTAACTGTAGAAGCTTAGCAGAGGTAAGATTCGAGCCCTGATCTTCTGGGCCACAGACCTGTACCTTAACCACTAGGCCACCACAGTTGTTAATATTATATTATGAAAATCCAGTTAACCATAGTACTCAGAAATGGCATTCAAGAACATTTTGGCAAAACTGGAAATAAAATGTTTCTTTGATGGACAGGGAATAAGTGTCAACCCCAGTCAGTGATGTCCCTAAGAATAAGAACTCTGGCCTAGCTTGGAAACTACATAAATTTTATGTTTTATGGTTAGTAATTGGTTATGGATAAAAATTCATTTGAACCGAGTATCTCTGTGGATTTCTAGACCCTTATTTACATAGCAAAGGGCAAACAAAGAAGACTCCAGTCTTCTGTAGCTCCTGTTTTCTCTGCCATTATTTTTGGTTTGTACTGTTTACCATATGCAAGGGAACCTTATGTTCAGTACTGCGATTAAAAGATTATTATGTCATACAAATGTTGGGGACAAACAAAAAAAGTCTGTGGTGCCTCAATGGTTTGTCTGTGTTTCTTTGTTTTTCTGTGTGTTTACACACTTGTGATTGGAAGACGAGTTCATACCATATAACCCAGTAAATGGATACTCATTAGACAGGAGTAATCTTAAGAATAATGCCGATATGCATATTTTTTACTTTATTTTATTTATCTGTTAATATTTACTTAGTTTGTGTTTTTTGAACTATTACTACAGACTTATCTGACTAGGTAAATTAGTTTCATTCTTGCGTTCATCATCTAAGCCACCCAAGGAGGTTGGGCCCCTTTTTGAGTCTTGGTCCTCCCAATGTTTCTTCCCTAACATTTAGTCAGTAGCACTTTTGTCAAATTGTCAGTACTACAGAGACAGGAGAAGAAATAAATACAGTCAACTGGACCACCAAATGGTATACAATGCAGACACTATACAAGAAGTATTATTTAACATTGCATGTCAGGAGCAGCAATGTTGCATTACATTTTTATTTATTTATTATCGCGTTCATTATTTTGCCTGCAGAGGTTGTGTAACTTTTCTTTTAGACTTTGAAGAAAGTACAACTTGTTTCTTTACAGGTTATTATTACAGGAGGGTCATGGAGAAAGTCATATGACACACTGAGTACACACCAAACCATCTAACATAACAAAACAGAAGTATTATATTAATCATTGTAATTAAAAAACGAAGGTACTTTTTTTGTAATTGTTAAATTATAAGCTCACCGGACAAAAATAATTCAAGAGGATTCACATCTGGAGATTTTGTAGGCCAGTCCAGATGTGTGACCGCTTCTGAATGTTCATCCTGCCATCCAGTCACCTTTGCAGGCCTGTGAACATGAGAATTGTCATCTTGGAATGCAGGGTTAGCAATGTTACGTTCCTAGGTAATATAAAGTTATTTAATCAAAAGTCAGTTTAACCAAAGGAACCATTTCTGCGTAATTAAAACACTCCAAGAACATCACAGAAGATTCATCTGACCAGAGTTACATTTACAGCATTTAGCAGACGCTCTTATTAAGAACGACTTACAATTGGTACAGTCTTACAATCCAAGCAATTGTGGGTTAAGGGCCTTGCTCAAGGACCCAACAGTGGCAGCTTGGCAGAGGTGGGATTAGCGATGTTTGAACCCTGGACCTTTTGGTCTGTAATCCAGTACCTTAACCACTAGGCTACCACAGTCCCACAGATAATACATCAAGGGATTTTTGTGTCTTTTCACCCACTGTAACTGGCCAACTTTGTGAGAAGAAGCGAGCAAAGACCCTCCACTCCGCTCCATATGTTCATCAGTTCCCTGTGGAGTGTTCTTTCAGAAAATGGTTGTGAAGACCAGCATTGACTTTTAGAAGCAATTCTTGCCTGGAAGCGAAGTTATTTTTATTCACAAGCCATGAAACACGCCGGCGGTCACTGTCCATCGGTTTTGTATTTTGGCCACAATTCTGTGACGAGAATTTCCTGTAGACTGGAATTTCTGCCTCTGCTGGTAGACCCGAATGACCGTACACTTCAGCTACTTCCTGCCTTTGGTACACTTATGGAGTCTCATCTTTTTGGCAATCATTACCATCTGCTTAGAGACCCATTTTTTACACATCGATTGAGACATTCACTGCACTGTACCACCTCTTCTCAATTTGTAGCCCAATCATCCTCGTGTATCGCCATCTGCAGGAGCCTGAAGCCTTAAACATGCAAGGTGACTCATTTTTTGTCCGGGGAGCTTATTTTATTATTGGAATTATTTAAATGGATTCTGGGCATTTTAATGATAATGATGGTCTTTAGTTATGTAGCCTCTTACATGCAGTGAAACATTTTATTATAGAAAATCAGAAGGTTAGGTGTTTCCCCGTTAGCTCTTTCATTTGAGTAATCGTCAAGAAATACTGAGATCGTGGAACAAAAATTTGAAAAATGTTTTCATTTATTATTCATTTTGACATCATTTTACACAAAAGTTAAATGTGGGTGAAATTCTTTTTCATCATTTTATTTTTGGTTGGCTACAGTACCTCCCACAGTACTTGGATGCTGGTCAAAATAAGGAAGGTTGTGCAAATGTCTGTGTTTGTGTATTTATTCCAAAAATAATGCTTTGGTTATTAGCAGAAGTGTAACAGTACATGAGATTCAAGGAAATGTACAAAGTACCCATTCAAATAACAACTTACATTAGAAGATAGAATCTTGTAAAAAGAACAAATTGTCATTCAGAGCGCGTGATTGTTCTTGATACTAGATTTACTCAGAACACCATGTATTGTTATAACGAAGTGAAATATGTTCAGAGTAAAGTTTCATGTAAAGTCATTAGACTGATTGCAGAGTGATGGTGGACCAACAAGCAGGATGAGTGGCAAGAACAATGGCAGTTAGATACAGTGGGGCAAAAAGTATTTAGTCAGCCACTGATTGTGCAAGTTCTCCTACTTGGGAAGATGAGAGAGGTCTGTAATTTTCATCATAGGTACACTTCAGCTACGAGAGACATAATGGGGGGGAAATCCAGGAAATCACATTGTAGGATTTTTAAAGAATTTAATTGTAAATCATGGTGGAAAATAAGTATTTGGTCACCCACAAACAAGCAAGATTTTGTCACAGACCTGTAACTTCTTCTTTAAGAAGCTCTTTTGTCCTCCTCTCGTTACCTGTATTAATGGCACCTGTTTGACCTCGTTATCTGTATAAAAGACACCTGTTCACAGCCTCAAACAGTCAGACTCCAAACTCAACCATGGCCAAGACCAAAGAGCTGTTGAAGGACACCAGGAAGAAAATTGTAGACCTGCACCAGGGTGGGAAGAGTGAATCTACAATAGGCAAGCAGGTTGGTGTGAATAAATCAACTGTGGGAGCAATTGTAAAAAAATGGAAGACATACAAGGACCATTGATAATCTCCCTCGATCTGGGGGCCCCCACGCAAGATCTTCATCCCGTGGGGTCAAAATGATCAAAAGAACAGTGAACAAAAATCTCAGAACTACACGGAGGGATCGGATGAATGACCTGCAGAGAGCTGGGACCAAAGTAACAAAGGCTACCATCAGTAACACACTACAACGAGAGGGACTCAGATCCTGCAGTGCCAGGCGTGTCCCCCTGCTTAAGCCAGTACATGTCCAGGCCCGTCTGAAGTTTGGCAGAGAGCATATGGATGATCCAGAAGAGGATTGGGAGAATAGCATGTGGTCAGATGAAACCAAAATAAAACTTTTTGCTCGTCGTGTTTGGTGGAAGAAGAATGCTGAGTTGCATCTCAAGAACACAATACCTACTGTGAAGCATGGGGGTGGAAACATCATGCTTTGGCGCTGTTTTTCTACAAAGGAGACAGGACGGCTGATCTGTGTTAAGGGAAGAATGAACGGAGCCATGTATTGTGAGATTTTAAGCCTAAACCTCCTTCCATCAGTGAGAGCATTGTCATGCTGGAAGACCCAGCCACTTTCCGTCTTCAATGATCCCAAACACTGCTTGAGCAACGAAGGAGTGGCTCCATAAAAAGCATTCAAGGTCCTGGAGTGGCCTAGCCAGTCTCCAGATCTCAACCCCATAGAAAATTTGTGGAGGAAGTTGAAAGTCCATGTTGCCCAGCGACAGCCCCAAAACATCACTACTCTAGAGAAGATCTGCATGGAGGAATGGGCCAAAATACCAGCTACAGTGTGTGCCTGACTAAATACTTTTTTGCTCCACTGTACATGTATTTGGAAAACATTTGTCTTTTCACTGATTTTGTCATTATTTTGTAATTAATTGATAGTCCTTGACATTCTGTGAATGTGCACTCTTCTGTGAGTAGTTAAAGAAGAGTAAAGGTTTTGGAGTGGCCAAGTCAAAATCCTGAAACAGTTAATGTGAAGAATCCCAAACATTGTATTGTACAGGTGCTCCCTGATTTACGATGGGGATACTTTTCCAACAAATCCATCATATGTATGTATCATGAACGGAGAAGTTTATTATAGTATCATAGCGGAGCCGATCTTATTGTTTAAAACATTTAAACATTAACCTACAGTTGGCTAAAATCATTAACATAAAGCTTATTTTATAATAAAGTGTTAAACACCTCATGCAGTTTAGTGAATAATGGATTGAAAGTGAAAAGTAAAAGCAGAACACTTACTCTGGCAAACTCTGGGCACTAGCTCCTAATGCTAATTGCTCAGCCTGAAAGTGATCTGGAGGATTCAATCCTTGATTTCTTTTCGGTTGGCTAACCTTTTTAGAACCCACGGAGATACTGTATACTGTAGATGTAAAAATTAAGAAAAACACAGCGGAGATCTTCACTAAGTAAGCTATTGTGAGATTGAATGACTAATTTGTTTAGTTGGGTTCTGTTTATCGACTCTCGGGACCTGTGTGGAAAATATGACGATTGTTTCATGCAAAAATAAAGGGTTCAAAATTTCAAGCACCATTGTAGATTTGACCAGATTTGTGTTGGCACTGTTCTGTTGATGATTTGTATTTTCTGAAATTTGTTGATAACAATAATTAGACAGAACTTTGCAGCCTTCAAAAATGTTTGAAAAAGTCTTAACATTGTGGAAAATGTGAGACCTCCTGCAGTTTATGCACAACAGTTTGGAGACATAAATAAAAAAAAATAATGAAAGCTTAAAGTTTTAAGTGTTTTTGGCCAGGCGCAGTGCTCTATGTTTGGTCTAAAGTATTCAAGAGTTGGTTTAACCATCTCTCTCAACTGCTTGAATTGACACCGTGTCTTTTGTGATGTAATTATCTGTTGCTTTTCTTGTTGGAAGGCACTTTTTTGTGCAATGGTTCCTCTGAGGTAGGACCCTATGAAATTAGTTTTATTTATTCCCAAATTCCATTTTGTTTGTCATGGATTTTGTTTCAGGATTCAGATGTTTAGGGTTTTAACAATAACTGCAGGTCTCATAAACAAACACGCAAGTGACTGAGCCGTGTTTAAAGCTCTGTACATGAACTGAATTCTGAATTAGTTAATTGTCAGTGTGCCCTGCACAAGTTAAATGTGATCGGAACAGAATCAGTTATATGAGACTGATCAGCCAATCACCAGTTACAGCCAATCATGCTCACTTTTAGACTTTCAAACTCTGTGCAATGTTTTTTTTTTACTTTTACCTTTGCTGGTTCAGGGCTGTCATGGACAGGTGATTCCCAGAGTTTGTCATAATCTTCATATTCGCAGATAGTGAAAAGCACCAACTCCAGTTAGGCCATGACTTTGTTCCGTACACATTGGGTGTTTATTTGGGTTGGGGCAACTTTTGCATAAGCCTTGTTGTTTTGTCTTTTGATCTCAGTGGAGAAGTGACTTTGTGAACGGCTGGGTGAAACTGTCCAATAGCCATGAAAGTCAAGAAGAGTGCCTTGGCATGGCTGTCTTGGACATGATGAGGATAGCCAAAGAGAAGCAGTGCTCTCCACTTGATATTTACAATGCTATGAGGTATGACTTTTTGAGAACCTTTTCAGTCGTTCATTTTTAGCAGATGCAGCTGCCAGTTATATTATTCCGTTTGCTTCTGCTTTATGTGTGAGACAGTGGTTCCTGACCTCATTTCAGTGTCTGATATCCTCTTTTGTTTTCAGGGTTTTCCCTTTCGCAATTCTGTTTAAGTGATTCAGATCCCCCACCCCCCCATTTGAGGTCTGTGCGAAACAACTTAACAGCTTGATTTCTGTCCACAGCTACAAGTCCTTCCTCCCGAAGGATATGCGGATGCAGATTCAGGACTACCACATCGTGACACGAAAGCGGATCCGCTATCGTTTTCGCAAAGTGGTGCAGCAGTTCAGTCAGTGCCGGGCCACCGCCCGTGACCTCAAACTCAAGTACGTAATCAACCTTGAGGCACTTGACTCGGGCTTCTATACGGAGAGTTTCCAGATCAAAGAAGCATCTGCTGGACAGGTCACCATCATAGTCTCTGCTAACCAAGGCATCCAGTGGTTCAGAGAGAAGCAAATAGACACTCAGCCTGAAGTGAGTAAACCAGATTCATCGAATACGTCAGGATGTCAATTAAGGTGTAAACGACTCTATGGGGAAGCTTAAAACATAATAGTCATGTTGTATGGCCCATAGGTTAATTGGGAAAAAGGCTTATGGGTGATCATGATGGTGCTTGTGTGACGACAGAAAGGGCATTTTTGCCCTTTTTTGTATGTGTGTGTATATCTACAGTGATGTGAAAAAGTGTTTGCCCCCTGATTTCCTATTTTTTTTGCATGTTTGTCACACTTAAGCATATCAGAACATCAAACCAATTTAAGTATTAGTCAAAGACAACACAAATAAACACAAAATGCAGTTTCTAAATGAAGGTATTTATTATTAAGGGAGAAAAATTAAAACTTAAATGGCCCTGTGTGAAAAAGTGATTTCCCCCTAAACCTAATAACTGGTTGGGCCACCCTTTAGCAGCAACAACTGCAACCAAGCGTCTGCGATAGCTTGCAATGAGTCTTTTACAGTATTGTGGAGGAATTTTGGCCACTCATCTTTGCAGAATTGTTGTAATTCAGCCACGTTAGAGGGCTTATGAGCAGGAACGGCCTTTTAAAGTCAGGCCACAGCATCTCAATAGGATTCAGGTCAGGACTTTGACTAGGCCACTCAAGTCTTCATTTAGTTTTTCTTCAGCCATTCAGAGGTGGACTTGCTGGTGTGTTTTGGTTCATTGTCCTGCTGCAGAACCCAAATTCGTTTCATCTTGAGATCAAGAACAGATGGCCGGACATTCTCCTTCAGGATTTTTTGGTAGACAGCAGATTTCATAGTTCCATTTATCACAGCAAGTCTTCCAGGTCCTGAAGCAGCAAAACAGCCCCAGACCATCACACTACCACCACCATGTTTTACTGTTGCTATAATGTTCTTTTTCTGAAATGCTGTGTTACTTTTACACCAGATGTAATGGGACACACACCTTCCAAAGAGTTCAACTTTTGTCTCGTCAGTCCACAGAATGTTTTCCCAAAAGTCTTGGGGATTATCAAGATGTATTCTTGGCAAACTGAGAGGAGCTTTAATGTTCTTTTTGCTCAGCAGTCGTTTTCGTCTTGGAACTCCATGACTTTAGTTTCGCTCTTAGATTTATCATCTACGCCGCCCAAGGAGGTTGGGGTCCCTTTTTGAGTCTTGGTCCTCCCAAGGTTTCTTCCTATAACTCGGGGAGTTTTTCCTTGCCACTGTCGCCCTAGGCTTGCTCAATTTGGGATTGGACGTAGTTATTAGGAGATAATCTAAACTTGTAAAGTTGCTTTGAGACAATGCTCCATTGTAAAAAGCGCTATATAAATAGATTTGACTTGACTTGACTCTGCCATGCAGGCCATTTATTGCCCAGTCTCTTTCTTATGGTGGAGGCATGAACACTGACCTTAACTGAGGCAAGTGAGGTCTGCAGTTCTTTGGATGTTGTTGTGGGGTATTTTGTGACCTCTTGGATGAGTCGTTGCTGTGCTCTTGGGGTAATTTTGGTCGGCCAGCCACTCCTAGGAAGGTTCACCACTGTTCCATGTCTTTGCCATTTGTGGATAACGGCTCTCTATGGTTCGCTGGAGTCCCAAAGCTTTAGAAATGGCTTTATAACCCTTTACAGACTGATAGATCTCAGTTACTTTCTTTCTCAATTGTTCCTGAATTTCTTTGGATCTCGGCATGATGTGTAGCTTTTAAGGATCTGTTGGTGTACTTCACTTTGTCAGGCAGGTCCTATTTAAATGATGTCCTGATTGAGAACGGGTGTGGCAAAAATCAGGCCTGGGTGTGGCTAGAGATAGTGAACTCAGGTGTGATAAACCATAATTAAGTTGTTTTAACAAGGGAGGGCAATCACTTTTTCACACAGGGCCATGTAGGTTTGGATTTTTTTCTCCCTTCATAATAAACACCTTCATTTAAAAACTGCATTTTGTGTTTACCTGTGTTGTCTTTAACTAGTATTTAAATTGGTTTGATGTTCTGTAACAAACATGCAAAAAAAGAAAATCAGGAAGAGGGCAAACACTCTTTGCCAACAAAGGTTGTGTTACAAAGTATTGAGCTTGTACTTATTTTCCACCATAATTTACAATTAAACTCTTTAAAAATCCTACAATGTGATTTCTTGGATTTTTTTTTTCTTTTTTTGTTTCACATAGTTGAAGTGTACCTATGATGAAAGTTACAGACCTCTCTCATTTTTCTAAGTAGGAGAACTTGCACAATCAGTGGCTGACTAAATACTTTTTGTGCGTGTGTGTGTGTGTGTGTATATAACATTCCCCTGATGTCTTTTTATTACTCGTGCAGGCCCTGCAGACATACTGTGATTTTCCTCAAGTTATTGATATCAGTATCAGACAAGCCAGCAAAGAAGTTGCCAGCAAGAGCCGGGTCGTCTCCATCAACAAACAGGATGGCAAAACCTTGGTATGCATGTTCAAAAGTACACTTAAAATGCCAGTATAACAATAGTCAGTATAACAATTTGAATCTCAAATAAACTCAAGTTGAATCTGTATTTGTAATCTTTAAACTTTATTTAGAACTTAGTATTATTTTATGCTAGTGAGAAGCAAGTCAGCACATCTGTGAAATTGACCATGTCAGTCGGTTCATAGGTTCAGATTACCTTCAATATAGTCCTTTGCATTGATGCCCATTTAATCAACACTTGTGTTAATAACTTTGCAGCCATAGTTCACCTGTTACAGATAAATCCATGCTTTAGGTTTTCAGTAAAACGTTTCTTACTAGGTAGTGTTATGACAGTTGGAAATATGTCAGAAGTCAAATAGTTCCTCTGAGCAGTGAGAGGTTTTAAGGGTAAAACGCATCTGGGGCAGCTCGGTGGGTAGCACCGCTGCCCTACAGCTAAAGGGTCCTGATTCTGCATGTCCTCTCTGTGTCTGCGTGGCTTTACCCCGGGTACTCCGATTTCCTCCCACAGTCCAAAGACGTGTGCTAGGCTAACTGATTACACTAAATTGGCATTGACTTAAGTGTATATCTATGACTAATCTTGATGTAACCTTGTGTGTGTCGCTGAAATGGCCACTGATGCTGATAGAGACATTAATCAAAGCAAATAACCAATAAGCAAACAAACTAAAACCATTCTGCAAAACTGGATCATTAGTATCCAAAGGCTGCGTATCCTGAAGTGACCACACCATAGGAACTCAGTACATGCATCCTTCTTTGCTAAGAGACAGCACGGCTAATTCTGCACAGATACAGAATGTACAGGCTTGTAAACTACGATCAAGGCTATCTAACTGTGGTCTCACAGGACAAGTAGCAGTCTAAAGCACTTCTCAGAAAGGTCAAAAATAGCAAAACACTTGGCGTGGGTTAAGACACACGCACACATTTCACAGCAGATGTGGGGGCGAAAAAGGGCTTTTTACTGGTGAATCCAAGTTTGAGATTTATGGCAGTAACAGAATGGTTTATGTAAGGAGGAGAACGGGCGAGAGATTAATACCACAATGTATCAAACCAGTAGTGAAGCATGGTGGTGGGAATGTTCAATTCAGGGCTGTTTTGCGTATTTGGAAGTAGCAATCGAATGTGCAACATCTGGCTTGAATCTTTCAAACAAAAGGAAGGCAACAAATTTTGATGGCTACATGATTAAAAAAGTGTTATCCCACTGTCATATTTTGGGCTTGGTATCAAGCAGTGGTCTCTGAACAGTAGATCATAAATTGATTTGTAGCTTTTCATATTACTATTGTCTTGTTATTGCAGTGCTTTGGACCTTAAGTAAATTTATGGTATTAGACATTTTATCAAAACACTCGCTTGACTTTCTGTAAGTTTCTGGAGTCTTTGATGGATGCTATTTGTGGTTTTTTTGCAACAGGAGCTGGAGTTCGCCTCCCAAGCCGAGGCCCTTTCCTTTGTGTCACTGATAGATGGCTACTATAGGCTGACAACGGATGCTCATCACTACCTCTGTAAAGATGTTGCTCCTCCTCGGTTACTGGAGGTCGTTGAGAACTACTGCCATGGGCCAATATCGTAAGCCTTCATCCTCACAGATAACACTGGGCAACGACATTTTAACTATATTTTTGCGCCACAAACTAAATACGTGGACCTTATTTTTATGTTGAATTCAAATCTGTTTTCAAATATTCACAAGTAACCAAATTCCTTGGTTGCACATGTATAATTAAAGTTGAATAGCATTGATTTAATTTATTTGTGTATTTACTGTGAATGAAATCTACAACTATAGTGCTTAAATGAGTATTGCTCTCTGCATGTGTGTTTAGAATGGAGTTTGCCATCAATAAACTGCGCAAGGCTTCAAACCAGCGAGGACTTTTTGTGCTGCACTGCAGCCCCAAAGATTACAACAAATTCTTCCTGACGTTTGCCATCGGGGTATGTCTGCGTTCTGCCATTATAGTTTTGCACAGGTTTGAAAAGACTGGGTTTAATATCTAAACTAAGCTTTTTTTTTTTTTTTTTAAGTAATTGGAATATTTGTTTCTTATTTCTAGCATGGATTTGTGGCTACAACATTTGCTTGTTTTGTGATAAACAGTCTCCAATTACATTTACAGCATTTAGCAGACGCCCTTATCCAGAGTACATTTGTATTCCAGTATATTTGTACAGGTTTTAGAACGTAACTTCAAAGTAATGAGATTACATTATCCAGGAAGTAATGAGTAAAGGAATTAAATACAATTTTAGTCAAGTAATGAGTAATCAGTAATGGATTACTGTTTCTCAGTAACTACCCCAACACTGAACGCTGCACATGTTATTAAAGTGTCAGTTCTATTGTGTATAGTACATTGTGTGTTTTGTTTTTTTTTACGTTGTTTTCATGGCAATAAAGTTGCTTTGATTTCTGGTATCATGAAACACCAGGTTCTTTCATTGTAGTCCTCTTGGTTACCACCACAGCTTCATATTGTTAAAAAAGGAACAAAACCATCTTGCTGAAAAATGTTTCAGCCAAGCAGGACCTCAGCTCGTCATACTCAGTTAGTTATTGTGGAGGATGTTCTCACACAGCAGTGAGTGGCTAGCCTTTAGGCACAAGATCCTACTGTACTGTGTACTATATTTAATAGAATGCACACTTCTTTAAAGTGCACATCACACTACATTGTCAGTTAAATAAATCCTCATCTGGTATAATACATGCTTGCTTACTTGTTTGCTTCTCTTTTACTACTCTACTCTTCTACTGCTTTCTTTCAGATGTGTAATGAGGTGGATTACAAGCATTGTCTGATCAGTAGATTAGATGGTGGTGATTATGTTCTGAGTGGCACGAAGAGGACCTTCAGACGTATGCAGGAGCTTCTCAAATGCTATCAAAAAGAGACTGTTAGGTCTGATGGCATGGCCTTTCATTTTAACAAGTCCTGCCCTCCCAGGGCAAGAGGTCAGTATCACAGAACAGTTTCTAAAGAGTCATCCAGATCAAAACATAAAATATGATCATCTACAATACATTCTGTGGAATTGCACATTGTGCGAGCTGGATCGCGTACAAATACATTGTGTACCATACTTAGCAATGTTCTGTGGGGTACTGTGGTCTAACCACACACTCGCCAACAGCACGTTAGCTTTGCACAAGTTATGGAAACTAATTCACAAACAGGAACTAAACCAGTCTGCTATCACTGACTCTGCATATGTTTGATAAACTTGGTGTTTAATAAAAACCTTTTACACCAGAGGTTTCACTCTTAAGTGTCATTATAACTGTTGCAGTACAATAGCTAGTGTTTCTGCAAAAGGTAGTACAGTGGAACCTCAGAACCATTTCCCTATGGGGAAATCTGATTCTGACTTCAAACAAATCAGAATTCGAACGCCCGTCTGGAACCAGTTAAGTTCGAATTCTGATTTGTTTGAAGTCAGAACCAGATTTCCCTGTTAGAAAATAAGTAAATAGGATTAATCCATTCCCAACCCCAAAATTATTCTTTACACCTGTATAGTGGTACCTCGGTTCTCGACCACCTTGGAAGTGGTTGAATTTGGTTCGCATTTTGACTAGACGATTCATGATTCACGATTCAGTAAACAGGGATTCAGATTCACAAAAGCCCTTGCCCACATCTTCGCTGTGTTTTTTTTCTATTTCCATCTACAGTACTGTATTCTTAGTGCAAATAAGTCTCCAGGGTTGTATTGACAGCCAACCGAAAAGGAAACAGGAACTGAATCCTCCAGAACAAGGGCTGCAGTTAGCAATGCTAGTGCTTTGCTGTAATTATTTTGTCCAGCTGTAGGTTAATGTAAGGGTTTTGAACGTTAACTTACTTGTCGTAGGTTCCGCTGCGATACAGTATTGATTAAACACTCATTAAACACCACGGTTCATGATACTTTTAACTTAAGATGGATTTGACTGAACATATCTCCTTCATAAATCAGGGAGCACCTGTACAATACAACTCCATTAATGCATATAATGCCTTATACAGTCTGGATTTTCTGAGGATCTGTAACAGATCAATTTAATTTACATTATTCCTTATGGGAAAAATTAGTTTGGTACTCATCGTTTTCAGTTCTTGACAAGCCTGGAACAAATTAACGATGAGAACCGAGGTACCACTGTATTCGTATGTAATTACTGAATAAAGCAAATGACTGTAATATAGTAATTAATAAATGCATTAAATAAGTGAAAATAAAGTGAAATGTTATAGCCACTGAGGTGAGCGCGGTTTTGGCATGTCTAAGCACTGGGACAGCGGCTCCGAGACTGAGGGTGTGTCCATCGCACCTATAGGTTGATATAATATACATATATATTTGTATCTTTTCTGTATATGTTTACCTGGCCTGATGTAGATGAATCCTGCTATCCAAACTCCTATTATCTGAATTCCCTCTTAGGTTTCGTTACAGATCCAATACCTGCATATCTACCCGTAACCTGCTATCGAACAGTTAACCCACTGTTAACAAATGGTGATCAGGAAAATAATGAATGTTAATACCATTTTTAGTGGCTTCTTACCTCTACCTACACTGTCCATTGTCGGTTTTAGATGTTAATCAGGAGCTAATAATTGTTCATGTACTACATTACATTTACAGCATTTAGCAGACGCCCTTATCCAGAGCGACTTACAATTGGTACAGTCTTACAATCCAAGCAGTTGTGGGTTAAGGGCCTTGCTCAAGGACCCAACAGTGGTAGCTTGGCAGAGGTGGGATTTGAACCCTGTACCTTCTGGTCCAGAGTCCAGTACCTTAATCACTAGGCTACCACAGTCCCAACCACTAGGCTATCACAGTACCACGGTGTACTGTAGCCTAGGTGTCAAACAGTAGAACATGTGAAGCCCCTGTACTAAACATTTTGCACCAATTTACAAGTTTACAGAGTTACAAATTTGTGATTACACCTCTTCTGTCTTTGTATTGTTACAGAGAAGTCAAGTCTGCTGGTTTGTAGGAGTAATAAAGGCTCTGAAGTTTCTCCCTCACCCTCCCTTCAGAGACAAAACATCAGTCAGATGTTTTTCCACAAAATCAGGAAAGACGACCTCGAGTTTGTGAGCATTCTCCCTCTCTCTGATTTCAAAAAGAAATTAGACATGTCATTCTGTTGTCATTTAGAGAGTTTTGTTCTGTGTGTTTTTTTTGCCGTTTGTGAAATTTCCTCATGAGTGTCTTTAAAATTTATCAGCTGCTTATGTGCAGAACAAAAATAGCTTTAAACAGTCAACTTGCATTACGTAACTCGGTTATATAACTGATTGTCCACATGTGAAATTACGCTTGCTTCTGGTTAGGACAAATTGATTGGGTGAGATGGGATAAGCATTTTAGTAAGTTTGTATTCCTGTTTTTTAGGAGTGTGTCTGGTTGTTTTTAAATATTCCCACTTTCATCCATGTTTACATTATGATCACTATACGTTACATGTACAGTCGTGGACTATGCACACATCTTTCAGATGAATAAACATGCAAGGGAAAGTTTTGTAAAAGCTGGAAATGCAAGATTGGCTATTGGTTAGGTACATTGTGAGTCTGAGAGCACTCGTGAAAATTATTGTTTGGAGACGGATTCTTAATACAGCAGGATTATGACCCAAAACACACCTCAAAGCTTTGCAATAACTACTCGAAGATCACAGCTCAAGGGGAGGTGACTGTCATGGGCTTTCCTCCATTATCACCTGACCAAAAGCCAATCAAGCATTTATGGGGGTACTTTGAAGACTCAGTGTTTACATTTCTGCAATTTTTTGATTATTCAAGTGGTCATGTATACATTGTACTCCGATCTAAAATCAGATTAAGAAATCCAATAAAGAGAGGTGGATTTTACCCCGGTAATCAGAGTTCTAATAGCATGTATACAAGTTACCTGATTTCAATCGGATTTGGCAGTCTGTGCATGTGCGCGGAGTGGCTAGCGTCAAAAAACGTGGTTGCCAGATTCGCTTATTCTTAGAGATTTCTCTTCTTTTGGGTTTATTGACATGGACCAGGTGGAGGATTGTCACGTGGGATCTGGCAACCTTAAAATCAAACACTAAGCACCCACTAAACAGCTATTGAACACTTTTTTTTGTGGAAATGCAATATATATACTCGAGAAAATGAAGAATTTGATTATTTAATATTAAAAATTGAAGTTTACATCAAATCTTTCTGGTTGCAAAGTAGAAATCTGCTGCCTGAGTCATGTAAACCTGCAGGTTTCTCATTATCTGATTACCCAAATGCATTTGTACTCATTGATCGGATTACTCACAAAATCTGATTTGGATTGGACAAAATTGGATTATTAAGTGCATGTAAATGCACTCGATGAAAGCCAAACATTCATTAACATCACAAAGCTGTGAAATTGATTTAATGTATTTATTTATTGTGAAATCATGCTGGGATAAGATGGGTCATCAGATTTTGCACAACCTTGTGGAGTCCATGCCATCTGAACTATATGGGTTTTTTTTTTTCCTCTCCCAAGGATTGAAGGTTTCCCTCATTATTATATGGATTATATGATTTGCAATTAAACCATTGTATTAAATTGGAGAACATGCTAAATGGAAGCACTTTCACTATGGTTCCATACTTTTGTCCCCAACTATTTTGTCACTTTTCAACAAAAATATCAACCAATGACCCTAACGAAAGATACAATAAAGTGCACTGCTACATCTGTTAAGCAGATGTGGCACTCAGATGGGATTTGTCTGTTGATTACAAACCAGTAGGCATTCTGTCTTAAAGTTCTTGGTGATAATACACCTAAACACACGTTCAGCAGAAACTGCATTCTGAATGTCGATTGTTTTTTGGCAAGCGATACTCAGTGTGATGCTCTCCATCAGATTCTTGGAAGCCAGGCAACAGCCAGTTGACTGAGTTGAACAGCTGCGCCATTATACTAGCCTTTTTTGATTTTGTTTTTCATTTTTAATACATTATTCACAATTCATACATTGAATGGTCTGTCTAAAAATTTTTTGCCCAAAATTCGAACAGTAATAGCCCCCTAAATAATACACTCAATGGTGCGATCATTCAACCACAATGCACACAATCCAGTTCAGTCGGTGGTGATAATGCACCAATACGGTATGGCAATCTCCATAAAACCCAAAAGATGGAAAAGTAGGGTGTGGTCATAGGCATGAATTAAGTGAAAAAGGGAAACTTCAAACTTCATATGTGTGTGTGTGTGTGTGTGTGTGTGTGTGTGTGTGTGTGTGTGTGTGTGTATATGTATATATATATGTGTGTGTGTGTGTGTGTGTGTGTGTGTATATGTGTATATTAATCTCGCTCTCATCTCTCTCTTATCTCTCTCTATCTCCTCTCCGCTCTCTCTCTCCTCCCTCCCTCCCTTCCCTCCCTCCATCCCTCCCTCCATCCCCTCCCTCCCTCCTCCATCCCTCCCTCCCTCCCTACCTCCCTCCCTCCCTCTCTCTCTCTCTCTCTATCTCTATCCTCTATCCTCTCTCTCTCCCCACCCCCCCCCTCCTCTCTCTCATGTGTGTGATGTGTGTATATTGTGTGTGTGGGTATGTGATGTATTTATGATGTATGTAGTGTATATATAATATATGGGTATAATATGTAAATTCTATATATATATAATATATATATATAGTATATACACATATATACACACATATATAATATATAATATATATATATATATATATAATATATATGACTTTGAAGTTTTTTTTTTTTTCACTTAATTCAATGTCTTTTATATATTTAACTTGTTTCATGTCTTTATTGGTTTTTATGCATTGTGTTACATTACTTTGCTTTATTTTTAATCATTAAGTAAAACATACAACTATATGTGTGAAAACAGTACATTGGGAATGGATTAAATAACAGTTAAACAAATGAGACACAAATATATATACTTGGTCATTTATTTTATGAGGAAAACGATCCATTACAGATGAGTGAGGTGTCAAAAGTATGTGAACCTTTGCTTTCAGTATCGTGTATATACAGTGGGGCCCAAGAAACTTACTGTTCTTAACTGTTCTGTTTCAGGGGGGAGAACCAAGGCCAAGGAACTTTCACGAAGATCTTCAAGGGAGTTCGAAAAGAGCTGGAGAACTATGAACGATGCACCAGACAGATGTCATCCTCAAAGTCCTTGAGAAAAACATACAGAAAATACTCAGAGGTGTGTTTCTTTGACTAGAGCAGTTTTTTCCATTTACTGTGTTACAGAGGCACTAAAAATGACAAATTCTTTTCGTAGAAATTTCTTTAATTTTAGTTTATATTTACTGTTTATATAATTTCTCTGTTCTTTGTTTGTAGTCCTTTTTTGAGGCAGCCAGCATGATGAGCCGCTCTCTCGCACAAACATCTGGCACTCACCTATTGCATCTGTGTGTGTGTGAGAGGAGAGTAAGTGTGTGTTACATGCTCCCCCGGCCTGTTTTTACTACGAGTTCTACGGCTCATCACCCTCTACTTGACCTTCATATCATTTGTTTTGGTAGAAAGTTGTAATCGGTGTTCTGCTCTCTCTTTTTCTGGTTATTTTAATTATCTGTCTCTGTTAGAACATTATGGTGCAGGAATATGTGAAGTCTGGTTCTTTGGACACCTACTTGAAAGAAAAACAAGAACTCTGTGAATATCTTGTGGGAAACTGGAAGTGGCAAAGCAGCTGCGTGGGGCATGAACTTCCTGGTGAGTGTTTCTGTGCTATTACAGGATATAATTTTTCCATTCCAAGCAAAAGACAAAAACTTAGGTTTAACCCTTCATGCCCTCCATAGGAAGAGAAGAATCTAGTGCATGGGAATGTGTGTGCCGAAAAAACATCCTTCTGATCCGTGAGGAGGACCGGAAGATGGGCAGCCCTCCCTTTATCAAACTCAGTGACCCAGGCATCAGTATCACAGTGCTGCCCAAAGAGAGTACGGGCTGCTTTCCTCATGTACCGTATTTTTTGGGCTATAAAAGAGCACCGGGTTTATAAGGCGCGATATCAATGATCGACTGCTAACGGATCCTATGTTCATACATAAAGCACACCGGGTTATAAGGCGCATGAAATGAAACAAAACTCTTAAGTTCCGTCGGAAGCTCCAGTTTGCGTCTTTAAACCTGGCGCAGGGCGTCTTTTGCTTCCAAAAACTTCCGTAGTTTGTTTTAATGAGTGCAAACTCGGTTTTGCTTTTAAAGCATGGGTGTCTAAAGTCTGACCCCTAGGGCAAAATGTGAAATCCGCTTCGACAATGAATCACTCAATGCCACGTGGTTAGTGTCCGTCAGCACATGCTGTTGCTGACTAACATAATCCATTGATGCCCAAAAGTGACATTTGAATAAAAACAAACAAAACAGACAGAATTGGTTATGTGACTTAAATGTCAGACTTGCTTTGTTATTGAATTCCATAGGTCTGGTTATGGAATGGCAGACTGAGTTAATAATATACATAATAATAAAATATACATGAGGATACTTGCTTTTCTTAAAGTTGTAGTTTAGGCATAATGTTGTAAAGAAATATTCATCATAATTGAGCAGCAGTAAGTTGTGGCCTTTTTTTTTTTTTTTTTAACTCTCTGATATCCTGCTGCAGTTGTTGCACTAAATGAATTCGTAGTCACACATTTAATAGTTCTGAACATTGTGGTTTTTCATATTTTGAATACAGTGTTTTGAATACTTTATGAATAATATTTTTTGGAAAGAGAGACTGGCCCTTAGGTATTTTAAATACAAGTTTTTTTTAATATTTAGTTTGGACAACCCTGTTTTTTGAAGTGAACCTGAAAATGAAACCAGCAGCATCTGACCTCAGGTCTTTTTGTGTTCAGATTAAAGCGAACTTTATAGAGGACGCACTTCCTTGTCCTGGTCTTTGACCGTAACTCCTGTGTAACATTGAATCATGTGTATTCATAGTTTCATGGTAGTGTTGTATTGTAAGCTGAGACAAGTATGATTTGCATGTAACATGAAGAAGGAAGATTTATGAATACACTTCATAAAGAAATCTAGAATAGAACGGATTACAGAGTACATATTTTTTCAGAATGTAAAATAATAGTTTCTTGCTTATTTATTTTATTAACAAAAATATCATTTCTGTCAAGTTCTCGAACAAAAAAAGTAGTGGTAGGAAAGAATAGCTCGCTGTTATTATTTCAAAATGTAGGATGTGTGGGATAATATTGGAGAGTGCTCATTGCACAGCTCATTTAGGCTTTTAGATGTGATTATAGCCATTTCGTGTGCAGGACCATTATTATCAGCTCTGTACAGCAGTCCTTAGCTGTTCCGCTTTCCATACTGACAACTAAAAGTGGGTCTGAGCTTGGTTGACATGGTCACACATGCAAAAAGAAACCATGAGTCAGCGCCCTGAGTCCACTTCAGTGGGTGAAATGTGAGAACGTTATCATTGTTGCTGCTGTTTAAATGTTTCACTGCTTTTTCAAACAGTAGTTCAGTGCATTATTGACAAGTTTTTTTTTCACACAAATGGTCATTGTAGAAATGCAGCATTTGAAGTGCGTTTATTTCTGCTTAGTTAGCACTTAGAGTTTGACTCCCTGGTTATGGGGCTTTTGTAATTGACAAACTATAATCATGGTCAAACATACAGTGGGCAAAAAAGTATTTAGTCAATCACTGATTGCACAAGTTTTTCCTACTTCGAAAGATGAGAGGGGTCTGTAATTTTCATCATTTGATTTTAAATAAGTTTTTAAATAACTTGATTGTAAATTAATGGTGGAAATAAAGTATTTGGTCAATAACAAAAGTTCAACTCAATACTTTGTAACATAACCTTTGTTGGCAATGACAGAG
This sequence comes from Ancistrus triradiatus, assembly GCA_025084515.1. Lineage (NCBI taxonomy): Eukaryota > Metazoa > Chordata > Actinopteri > Siluriformes > Loricariidae > Ancistrus > Ancistrus triradiatus. The sequence goes on from JAJAGP010001024.1 coordinate 153,767, forward strand.
GTCAAACGTTTCCTGTAAGCCTTCACCCAGGTTTGCGCACACTGTAGCTCGTATTTTGGTCCATTTCCTCCATGCAGGATCTCCTCTAGAGCATGATGTTTTGGGGCAACACACGGACTTTCACCTCCCTCCACACCTTACACCGCGCAATCGCCAGCATTCATCCCTAACGAGGCATCACCACCCCCACATCCCCGCGATCGGGCGACCCCGAAACCAAAGCGAAATCGGGGCCCCCTTGAACCACACATTTTCTATGGGGTTGAGGGTCTGAGACCTGGCTAGTCCCACTCCAGTATCTTGAATGCTTTTTTTACGGAAGCCCACTCCTTTGTTGCCTGGAGCAGTGTGTTTGGGATCATTTGTCATGCTGGAAGACCCAGCCACGTTCCATCTTCAATGCTCTCACTGATGGAAGGAGGTTTTGGCTTACAATCTCACGATACATGGCCCCGTTCATTCTTCCCTTAACACAGATCAGTCGTCTTGTCCCCTTTGCAGCAAAACAGCCCCAAAGCATGATGTTTCCACAACCATGCTTCACAGTAGGTATGGTGTTCTTGGGATGCAACTCAGCATTTTTCTTCCTCCAAACACGACGAGTTGAGTTTTTACCAAAAAGTTCTATTTTGGTTTCATCTGACTACATGATATTCTCCCAATCCTCTTCTGGATCATCCATATGCTCTCTGGCAAACTTCAGATGGGCCTGGACATGTACTCTCTTAAGCAGGAGGACACGCCTGGCACTGCAGGATCTGAGTCTCTCTCGGCATAGTGTATTACTGATGGTAGCCTTTGTTACTTTGATCCCAGCTCTCTGCAGGTCATTCATCATGTCCCTCCATGTAGTTCTGGGATTTTTGCTCACCGTTCTCATGATCATTTTGACCCCACGGGATGAGATCTTGTGTGGGGCCCCAGATCGAGGGAGATTATCAATGGTCTTGTATGTCTTCCATTTTCTTACAGATGCTCCCACAGTTGATTTATTCACACCTACCTGCTTGCCTATTGTACATTCACTCTTCCCATCCTGGTGCAGTGCTACAATTTTCTCCCTGGTGTCCTTCGACGGCCCTTTGGTCTTGGTCATGGTTGAGTTTGGAGTCTGACTGTTTGATGCTGTGGACAGGCGTCTTTTATACAGATAACCAGGTCAAACAGGTGCCACTAATACAGGTAACGAGTGGAGGAGAGAAGAGCTTCTTAAAGAAGTAGTTACAGGTCTGTGAGACCCAGATATCTTGCTTGTTTGTGGGTGACCAAATACTTATTTTTCACCATGATTTACAGTTAAATTCTTCACAGTTTCTGATTTGTGAGTGACATGCTGGCATTGGCAAGCAAAAGACGGAGAACTGTAAGCAACATTTGCTCAGTGCTCACCAAATAATAAATATAATAATAAATAGATAAGTTTGTGCGAGTGCAAGTGATCTGTTATCGTTGTACATGCAAGGTATCAATAATAAAATAATTTTATTTAAAAAAACCTGTCATTTACAAGACACAAACAAAATGAAGTTTGAAAAGGCAAAGAAACCTACTTTCTTTTTTCAGTTCAGATTTTTATCTCAGTGTGTTCAAAAGTTTCAGTTTCTGCCAAGAAGTTTTATTTCAGTTCATCACCAGAAGTTAGTAGAAAAGTAAGAAAAAAAAAAGAAAAAAAAAACTTTATATATGAACTGTAGTCTACTTTTTTTTTTTTTTTTTTTTTTTTTTTGTTTACCACTAATTCCCTCTTTTTCTTGCTTTATACTCATTAAGAAAGATAAAGAACAACTGAAGTGAGTTTTATGACGCAAAACTAATATTAATACATATATAAATAAAGCATGTAATTTTACACTAAAAACTTAACAATTTTATTCAAGTCAAATATGTTTATATAGTGCTTTTCAAGATTTTTTTTATGCTTGGTTATCCTGATTAGACAACACAGAATTAACTGCTGGTCAGGAACTTGGGTTTGTCAAAAGCTGAAGGAAGACTACCTGGTTTAAGTTTGATTAATTCGATCATATTACTATGTGACGCAGCAAACCTGAAATTAGTTTTGTGTACAGCTTGATATTGTCTACAATCATCTGACTATGGTTCTGTTTTGATTTAGATTTATGAAGATTTATGCACCTGTGTTTGCTCTGTTATGCCTACTTGTACTATCTGGGCATGAAAACCTAAGCTAGTTTATCTATATTTGCTGGGGTTTTTTGTTACAGTTTTACTGGAGCGAATTCCATGGGTGGCTCCTGAATGTATTGTCGACCCCAAAAACCTCAGTCTTGCTGCAGATAAGTGGAGTTTTGGCACCACGCTCTGGGAGATCTGCAGCGGAGGAGAGAAGCCTCTTGCTAACATGGACAGTTCCAAGGTGAGTGTTTTACCAAAGCGTTTTTCATGTTTATCACTGATGATGAGAATTTTGTTTCAGGTGTATTTATGTTCGTGGGACTGTGGTGACCTAGGGGGTAAGGTACTGGGCATTGGACAAGAAGGTCCAGGGTTCAAATCCCACCTCTGCCAAGCTGCCACTGTTGGGTCCTTGAGCAAGGCCCTTAACCCACAATTGCTTGGATTGTAAGACTGTACCAATTGTAAGTCGCTCTGGATAAGGGCGTCTGCTAAATGCTGTAAATGTAAATGTTCATCTTTCCAAGAGCACAACTGTGGAATAAAACTGAAAAGCTGTAAAAGCTATGAACTCACTAAGCTCTACCATAGACTGTGTTGGCCTTGCATTTAAGCTACTGGACACTGGAACAGAAGGTTAAAGGTTCAAATCCCACCACTGCTGCTTGTGTTTTTGAGCAAGGCCCTTAACACACAATAGCTTAGATTGTACTCATGTACCTGCTCATTCATGCAATTGTCTACTCAGCTAGTAGTGTACTGCTTAGAATTCTGCATATACACACCAACAGCTTTCATCAATTAGGATTGGGGGGATGATCTCAGTGGTTTTGACATGTCATCAGCCATGATGGTTGGTTTGAGACTTTGTGTAATCGCTTCACTCAAGTCTCTCTCGAGTCTCCTCAGTAAAGAGTGGTGCAATAAAGAAAAAACATCCAGAGAGTTGCAATTCTGTGGACAGAATCCCGAATCTTGTCCATAAGAGCGATCTACTGAGAATGCTCAGACTGGTTCAAGCTGACAGAAGGTCTGCAGTATCTCAGATAAACACTCTGTACAGTTGTGGTGAAATAAGTTTTTAAAAAAATACTCCACACACAAATCCTACAACAGCAGAACATCAGATAGCTGAGGCTACAGTGGGCACAGGCTCCTCAAAACTGTTCAGTTGAAGACTGAAGGAGGAAAAATGCCACCTGTTCTGGTGAATCCCGATTTCTGCTGAGATGCACAGATGGAAGGGTCAGAATTTGCTGCCAACAGCATGAATCTAATTGCCTTGCGTCAACAGTGCAGCCTGGTGGAAGTGGTGTAATGCTGTAAGGAATGTTTTCTTGGCACAATTTTATTGCAGATCAACCACTGCTAAATGCCAAATCTATTTGTTTAATTTAGTCCTCTTCCAATGGCTACTTCCAGCATGATAATGCGCCATATTGCAAAGCAACCATGTTACAAACCAGTCTCCAACTGATTTCATGAACATGACAGAGAGTTTATTGTATTATTATATAACATTTTTGGGATGCGTTAGACTGGGGGAGTTGCAGCCTGATGGTGCACGTGAAAAAAAAAAAACTGTAGGAATTAGGTTTTGCAGGCATGTCAGCTTGGGACTAAAACTCGATGCAATGTTTCCAACGTTTTATGGAGTCCATTCCATGAAGAATTTAGGCTGATTTACAGCAAGATGAGGCTCTACCCGGTACCATTGTGGTGTTCATAGTGGAGGGGTGTGTGTATGTGGGTGTGAGAGTTTTGCTGTCCCACAGGCACCAATGTTTTTTTGTTTGTGTTTTTTTTTGTTTGCTGAGCTAATTAGTGGTACATCTACACATCACCCCAGTAACGTAAAGCAAATATTTGGGTCTTCAACATAAAGTTCCAGTTTCTGTATAAAAAACGATAGAAAAGAGAAAAAAAACAAAAAAAAAACATTGGTGCCTGTGGGCCAGCAAAACACTTACACCCACATACACCTCCATACACACCCACCCCAAACATATATACATTTGAGAATAATACAAAATTGACTTCTTGAGCTACTTTCATGCTCAAAAGACAGGCAATTACCTATTGTGGTTTGTTTTTTCCGTTACCAAAAAAAATACCTGTTACACATAAAGTGACTTGTAATGTGAGCTCGAAATCAGAAAAAAGTTGGGGCAGTATAGAAAATGGGGAAAAAACAGTGTTTTTTTAAATATTATCTTTTGTTTCATTGCAGACATTACCAATCCAAGATATTTCATGGTTTGCGGACTTCGTTTCCTTTGTTTGTATGCATTCAGTCCAGCATTTCAGGCCTGTGTCACATTCCAAAAACGTTGGAACAGGAAAGCATTTACCACTTATGTTGGCATTCCTTCTCTCCACACCTAAAAGACATTTTGCTGCAGAGGATGCCAAGTGATTTAATGTTTTTCAGGTGTTATTTTGTCTCATTCTTCCTGCAAACACGTTTTAAGGTGTGTAACAGTACAGGCTCATCATTCTCACATTTTTAGTTTCAAAATTCTCGACACATTCTCTATTGGGGACAGCTCAGGAGTACAGGCAGGACAGTCTAGTACCTGTACCGTTCTTCCATAGCCATGCCTTTGTAATGTGTGCAGCATGTTGTGTTGGACGTCCCTGCACATTTCTGCATTAATGCTGCCATCACAGAAGTGTAAATGACCTTTACCAAGGGCACTGACCCAACCCCATACCAAGACAGAGCCTGACTTTTGGACTTGTTGCTGATAAGAGTCTGGTCTTTTTTGTCTTTGGTCCGGAGCACACAGTGTCCATTTCTTCCACAAAAGATCTGGAATACAGATTCATCTGACCACAATCCACGTTTCCACTGTGTACTTGTCCATCCCAGATGCCTCCAAGCCCAGAGAAGTCTACCTCACTTCTTGACATGGTTAACATACAGCTTCTTTTTTTGCACACAAGTTTTTAGTGGCATTTGTGAATGTAATTCAGTATTGTAGTGCTTCCCAAAGTAATCCCTTGTCCATGTGGTTTTATTGGCTATTTATGAATCTTCAGGGGTGTTCAAGCTAAGCGTTGCGTCTTTGCCATTTATGCACTTAAATTCCTCCAGATACCATAAATTCCTTAATGATATTCTGCTCTATAGAAGGAGATATGTAAAACCTTTCCGATCATTTTTGAGGAACATTGTTTTTAAACATTTAAATAATTTTCTCAGCATTTTTTGATGAACTGGATATCATCTGCCACTTTTTGCTCCTGAAAGACTTTCTGTGGATACTGCTTTTGTACCTGATTATAATCACCTGTTAACATTACCTGTTACTGGCCTTAGTTTGCCCTTGTCACAACTTTTTTGAATGCAGGAATTGATGTTTATTAAAAAATGATACTGACCAGAAAAAGAAAATGAAATGTCTTGGGTTCATACAGTCTGCAAATTGCATTAAAATCAATGTAAGATGCACTGCATTTTTTTATTTGCATTTCCCATAACTGTCCCAAATGTTTCTGATTTGGGATTGTAATAAAATCCCACATGCAAGGGGTTTGGTGGAAATTATACTTAATTTAGTGGAAATTACACCAGACCTTTATTTGATCTCTGCTGTACATTGATGCATTTCCCTCATGTTAATGGCTAAAAGTACAAATGTGAAAGGGTTTGTGTGCACATGTACGTGTCTTATCTTATCAATATTTTGTGTGTGTTAAAATGTTTTCTGCAGAAACTCATGTTCTATGACAACCGCTATCAGCTGCCTGTTCCAAAGTGGACAGAGCTGGCCAGCCTGATCAACAGTTGCATGGACTATGAACCAACGTTCAGGTTATCCTTCAGAGCGATCATCCGTGATCTCAATAGTCTCTCCTGCCCAGGTCTGTGGTTTTTACTTGCATATAAACTGCTTTCTCACTGTTCTGGATATACAGTGCTACCTCGGTTCTCGACCACCTCGGAACGCGTCGGATGCAATTCTTGACGCATTTTGACTAGAAAAATTTGTCTCAGTCCTTGTTGGTTACTCACTACTCAGTTCACTTGCTTAAACTTACATGAGTCGAGCTACGCGACTTGTTTCAGCCAAAACTCCATTCACGACTAATGATTCAGTGATTCAGATTCACAGTGGCTCTCGCTCAGAGAAGATCTCCACTGTGTTTATCGTGTTTTTCTTTATTTTTACATCTGCAGTACTGTAGTCTTAGTGCAAATAAGTCCCCATGTGTTTTAAAAAGGTTAGTTTATAAGAGCCAACCAAAAGCAATACAGGAATTAAATGCTCCGGAACAAAGACTACGTGTTTTGCACTTTAAATCCGTTACTCACTAAATGACATGAGATTTTTCAATACTTTATTATAAAATAAGCGTTGTCTTAATAATTTTGGCCAACTGTAGGTTAATGTAAGTGTTTACACATTAACTTGCTTCTCATTACTTATCATGAGGCTGAATCTCCATCTACAGACTCCATAATTTAACTGCAGTCATTTACAGTGGACCAGGGAGCACCTATACAATACAACTCCATTAATGCGTTTAATGCCTTATACAGTCTGGATTTTCTGGGGGTCTGGAACAGATTCATTCAGTTTACATTATTCCTTATGGGAAACATTTGCTCGGTACTCGTTGTTTTCGATTCTCGACAATGGAACAAATTAACAAAGAACCGAGGTACCACTGTTTGTCTAGTGTTGTGTGGAACGTGGTCGCTTCTAGCTTAAACATCTCCACCCATTACATTATTGCATCCCCATTGTTCCATCTGAATATCAACTAGTTATTGTATCACATTGCTTGCTGTGTTGCACAATGCGTGTAATGTCTCCAGCGATTGTGATACCGGATTATTGAACTGAAAATTGAGGGTTCAAGTTGAAGCCAAGCTGAGAGTGTTGGGCTTTGGTGCAAGGCTCTTTACAAAACTCATTCAAATAATCATGGTTAAATATTTTAATCGCCTGACAGCAATAATAAATGCGAATGCATTCACTCGTGTTGAATTTAGTTTTTAGCACAGTGGATCATTTGTGTATTGATTTTAGTTTGTGCAGATCTGAAATATTTTTCACCTTTTTTCCCGCCACAGACTATGAGACTGTAATGATGGAGAGTGACTTGGTGCCCAGTAGAACGTCCTTCGCCTTTGCCACGAGAGCTTTCGAGGACCAGGAGCCAGTGCAGTTTGAGGAAAGACATCTGATTTTCTTACAGCAGCTCGGAAAGGTAGTGCAATTTTGATTTAGTTTTAGTCATAGTTGTTGGGTCTAAATGCCTTTTAGTTGGATTGAGCCTAAGAAGTGAGAAGTGTGCTGGGGGGGAGACAGAGACCACACAATAGGATTCAGTCTTCTGTTTATTAGAGTTGAAAGATAGCATTTATATTCTTGACATTTTTGGTAAGAGATGGAGTCTATTCAGCAGAAGTCTAAGTTCCACACAGTTACACATATATAGGCGCGATATCAACGGTCGACTGCTAACAGGTCTATGTTCATACATAAAGCGCACCGGATTATAAGGCGCATTAAATGAAACAAAACTCTTAAGTTCCGTCGGAAGCTCAGTTGGTCTTTACCTGGCGCAGGGCGTCTTCTTGCCTCCTCCACTTCCGTACCATTGATTCGTTAATATTGAATTCTCTCGCAGCAGCTCTATGTCCATGTTGTACTGCGTGACTGATAGCGTTGTGTGTTTGAAATCCGCTTCGAAAAATAAATGAATGAATGCACGTACCCTAATGCTGAAGCACATACCGTTTTACTCCGCGATGCTGCGCACTACGGTTGCCGTAAGCTTCGTAACTTACCAACACAGTGCTAAAACATTTTAACAGATTTATGAGCACCGTGTACCATCTACAATCGGTTCTAGGTCAGAAAGCACAACCAGAATTAATTCATACATTAGATGCACCGCATTTTAAGGCGCACTGTCGATTTTTGAGAAAGTTCAAGGATTTTAAGTGCGCCTTATGGTCCGAAAAATATGGTAATTTCTCTATTCGGTAACATTACAGGACAACAGCGTCTTTTAATTCACAGCTTGGCAAAGACACACCATTAGCTCAGGAAATAATGTTTGTATTAACATGCTTACCTTTGTACCTTTGCATGGATTTCAGGATGACATGCCTGCACATGTCATTTCAAGTTAGTTGGTTTTTTTGTTTTGTTTTTGTTTGTTTTGTTTTTTTTCCCAGAGATAGTCTCCCCACACTGTTTACAAAGAGTCTTGTTTTCCTTGACATCAAATGAGAAATGTGCCAATATATCGACTCTCCTCTTTCTCCCAGGTGTTGACATTGTCGAGTTGGTTTCATGAGAAACAGTACTGAGGCCAGCTGTACGATCTTACCGGGGTTAGATCAAATGTGTGCGTTACTGACTGGATCGCTACCCACATTGTCACTGGTCACTCTCACGTTGTGATAGGGTTTTTTTTTCCGTTTGTTTGTTGTGCCAATTTGCTTTTTTTTTGGGCTTGTTTCCATAGACCTGGTTGAATATTCTCACGGAATCTGGCAACCCTGTCTGAGCCGCTCTATTGTTTATGGAGTGCACTGCTGCATGCTTATTTATAAAAAGCATCTCACTTCCTAGTTTTTGGAATAAGTACATCATAAAAGATGACAGCTTAATCTACTACACATTTTATTGGGGAGATTTTGCAACAAACCTCTGCCTGCCAAAACCCCATTACACTGGATATCAGTCAGCTGCAGCACGGGAAGCTGGCACTAACAGTAACTCGCAGTGTTGAACAGCAGCTGGACTCCATCCTGCATGGATCAAACCCCAGCCCAGACTGTTCAGAAGCGAATCAGAATAACTTAGCAACTGATAAGGAGATGATGTTAGTTCAGTAGATGTGTTTTTATGCTGAAAGTGTGACTGACTTGTTTTGAATGTGGCAGCTGAATATAGGCACTGAATCTTTTAGCAAAAACGCAGTACCGGACTTAGAAGTGTTGTTTGTGTGCTGCAGGGGAACTTTGGCAGTGTGGAGATGTGCCGATACGACCCGCTGCAGGACAGCACAGGTGAGGTAGTGGCAGTGAAGAAGCTCCAGCACAGCACGACGGAACACATGCGGGACTTTGAGCGTGAAATAGAGATCCTGAAGTCGCTCCAACATGAGAACATCGTGAAGTACAAGGGCGTGTGCTATGGTGCAGGTAGGGGACCAAAAAAATGAAAGTTGATTCATAGGCTGCTACTTTTTGAGCTACTGCTTGGAAGAACTTCTTATTTTGTCTGTCAGCTACAGATGTTGAATTGGAATGTGTGGGCAGAATCAGAGCCGTGTTGATCCTTATGTACAGTACTGTGCAAAAGTCTTAGGCCACCATTAGGTTTGCTGTTTTAGCATCCATTTCAGGCCTGCAACACATTCCAAGAAAGTTGAGACGGTAAAGCATTTACCGCTTTGTAATGTTGCCATTACTTTTTGCCACACTTGAGGACATTTTGGCATGCCAAGTGATTTAGTGTTTCAGGGGTTATTTTGTCTCCTTTTTCCTGCAAACGTCTTCGTTGTCGCATTTTATTTGTTTCAAAATTCTCCACACATTCTCTACTGGGGACTAGTCAAGACTGCAGACAGGCCAGTCCAGTACCTGTACCCTCTTCTTGTGCAGCCATGCCTTTGTAACCTGTGCAGCATGTGGTTTTAACAAAATGCATGGACGTCCCTGGAAGAGATGACGTCTTGTAGAGAGCTTATGTTGCTCTAAAATCTCAGTGAACTTTTCTGCATTAATGCTGCCATCACAGAAGTGTGAATGACCTTTGCCCAGGGCACTGACCCAACCCCATACCATGACAGAACCTGGCTTTTCGTCCAGAGCACATGGGGTTTCCACTGTGTGATGGTCCATTATGGATGCCTTCCCACCCAGATGCCTCTGCGCCTTCTGGACAGCAGCTTCTGGCTGCTTCTTTTTCGCACAGTAACGGTGTAAGTGGTCTTTGTGAATGTAACTTCTAAATTGTAGTGCTTGATAAGGATTTGATGAAGTAATCCCTTGGTCATGTGGTTCTATCAGCTACTGATGAGTGATGGTTCTTGATGCAATGCCTCAAGCGTGCAGGTTAAGCTTGCACTCTTGGTCTTTACGCCCTGAAATTCCTCCCAGTTTCTTGAATCATTTAATGATATTATGCAATGTAGAGGGAGCAATATGCAAATCCCTTGTAAATCTTTCTTTGAGGTACACCGTTTTTAAAAATTTAAATAGTTTTTTCTCACACAAACAAATCGGTTCAGAAGATTCTTCCTTTTGTGGAAACTGCTTTTGTACCAAATCATGATTCCAGTCACCTGTTTGAAATCATATCATTTATTTAGTTTTTTTTTACTAAATTATTAGCCCCAAAATTGACCCTGATCCAAGTTTTTTAGAAATGTGCTGCAGGCCTGAAATGTAGGAATGGATGTTTGTCAATAAATGAAATGAAGTTGACCAGATAGAACATGAAATATCTGCAATGAAAATAAAAGTCAAAAAGTAACTGTAAGAAATAACTGTTTTGCTGTTTTTTTAATATTTCGGGTTTGTAATAAAGAAAAGAATTGCATGTAGTCATTATACCATTGCTAAAACAAAGGCATACCTAATCTGATGGTAGCCTAAGACTAAGGTGCACAGTGCTGTACATCTACTTGTAGCATGTCACATTGGTAGAGGAATGTTTTGACCTAGTTCATGTAAATATTTCATTTTCTTAACAGAAAGTACTCATCAACAAGTGATCTTTCTACTGATCTTTGACTGCGCATGCCCTCCTTTTCTGAAGATCTCAAAATTCTCTTTTCTTCCAGGTCGACGAAACCTTCGCTTGGTAATGGAGTACCTGCCTTATGGAAGTCTACGGGATTACCTCAGCAAAAACAAGGACAGGATTGACCAGAAGAAGCTTGTACATTATGCCTCTCAAGTATGCAAGGTATAAGAGTGATGCATGTCTGGGTCTGCTTATTCGTTTGTAGGTTTTTAATCAGCTGTAATACGAGTTATTGAGGAAACATAACACATACAATGCTTGTGTTGATACAGGGTATGGAGTACCTTGCAAACAAACGTTACATTCATCGAGATCTGGCCACTCGAAACATCTTGGTCGAGAGCGAGTCTCAAGTGAAAATCGGTGACTTTGGCCTGACAAAGGTCTTGCCTCAGGATAAAGAATACTATAAGGTCAAAGAGCCTGGCGAGAGTCCAATTTTCTGGTAAGGCATTTGTGTTTGATTCATGCTTTTGTTTAATCATTTATGAACCGTCTGTCCCCTCAAATTTCATGTAGATTTAATCATTTGGATCGTGGAACATATCCTATACCTAGTGTAGGTCAGCCTGAGACTGAATCACCATTGACACAGATTACAAATAAACACACCACAGACCTTTGCTTCAAATCAAATGCATAAAAGAATTCAAATGTTTAGTTGTGTTGATCGCTATTCAACTATTAACCTATCGAGTCACACGATGCATTTGGCTATGTTCACTTAGACATACATGCTCAAACTCTACATAAATGCTTCAGAGATACTGCTGAAAACGTACTTGTGTGATTTTTGTATGATAGAAGCCAAATATGCGTTACTAGACACTATTACACACACAACAGATCAGCCAGTTGAAACAGACTCAGTGAACGAATAGGAACCAGTTTACAGTGGAGCAAAAAAGTATTTAGTTAGCCACTGATTGTGCAAGTTCTCCTATTTAGAAAGATGAGAGAGGTCTGTAAATTTTCATCATAGGTACAGTTCAACTATGAGAGACAAAATTTAATTGTAGATTATGGTGGAAAATAAGTATTTGGTCACCCCAAAGGCTCTCACAGACCTGTAACTTCTTCTTTAAGAAGCTCTTCTGTCCTCCACTCGTTACCTGTATTAATGGCACCTGTTTGACCTCGTTATCTGTATAAAAGACACCTGTCCACAGCCTCAAACAGTCAGACTCCAAACTCAACCATGGCCAAGACCAAAGAGCTGTCAAAGGACACCAGGAAGAAAATTTGTAGACCTGCACCAGGGTGGGAAGAGTGAATCTACAATAGGCAAGCAGGTTGGTGTGAATAAACAACTGTGCAACTGTAAGAAAATGGAAGACATACAAGACCATTGATAATCTCCCTCGATCTGGGGCTCCACGCAAGATCTCATCTCGTGGGGTCAAAAATGATCATGAGAACGGTGAGCAAAAATCCCAGAACTACACGGAGGGACCTGATGAATGACCTGCAGAGAGCTGGGACCAAAATAACAAAGGATACCATCAGTAACACACTACGCTGAGAGGGTCTCAGATCCTTCAGTGCCAGGCCTGTCCCCCTGCTTAAGCCAGTACATGTCCAGGCCCGTCTGAAGTTTGCCAGAGAGCATATGGATGATCCAGAAGAGGATTGGGAGAATATCATGTGGTCAGATGAAACCAAAATAGAACTTTTTGGTAAAAACTCAACTCTGTTTGGAGGAAGAAGAATGCTGAGCTGTTTCCCAAGAACACCATACCTACTGTGAAGCATGGGGGTGGACAGGACGACTGATCCGTGTTAAGGGAAGAATGAACGGGGCCATGTATCGTGAGATTTTAACTCAAAACCTCCTTCCATCAGTGAGATCATTGAAGATGGAACGTGGCTGGGTCTTCCAGCATGACAATGATCCCAAACACACCGTTCGGGCAATGAAGGAGTGGCTCCGAGAAAAAGCATTTCAAGGTCCTAGAGTGGCCTAGCCAGTCTCCAGACCTCAACCCCATAGAAAATTTGTGGAGGGACATCACTGCTCCAGAGGAGATCTGCATGGAGGAATGGGCCAAAATACCAGCTACAATGTGTGCAAGCCTGGTGAAGACTTGCAGGAAACGTTTGACCTCTGTCATTGCCAACAAAGGTTATGTTACAAAGTATTGAGTTGAGCTTTTGTCATTGATCAAATACTTATTTTCCACCATGATTTACAATTAAATTCTTTAAAAATCCTACAGTGTGATTTCCTGGATCTGTTTTCTCATTTTGTCTCTCATAGTTAAAGTGTATCCATGATGAAAATTACAGACCTCTCTCATCTTTCTAAGCAGGAGAACTTGCGCAATAAGTGCCTGACTAAATACTTTCTTGCCCCACTGTATGTAGTTGTAGGTGAGAGAGAATATAGAGGTAGTGGAGGAACAAACAAAGGAGTTCTACCTACAATAGGACAGGCACATGCACTTACAAACACCATTTGCAGCTTGTTACAAATAAGTAGCAACTGACACACAAGTCTCTAAACACATAAACCGAGTTAGAACAGTCTCTAGTCCAGACGTGAGCTAACGAGCTCGATCGGTAAGGTAGTGAGCTTTTGAGTGAATGAGGGACTTTTGCTCTTAAACTCTCACCTCTGCTTGTGGATCTGTGGTGTTGACTGGCTTGTGTGACCAGCTGGATAGAAGAAGAGTGCAACCAAATACTAATAATAGGCTGTCAGTATGTAAATAAGCAATTTAACATGGGAATCTGTGACAGTGAAGTAAAATATGGTAATTAGAGTTCAGTACAGTGCAGTGCTGTACAGTGTGTGCTGTTTTGAGTCAGTTTATGGTTGCTACATCTGGGGTTAAAAGACACATTTTGATTTCCGTTTATTATTATTTATCATTTTTAAGATGTCGATCAGATGGACGTTAAACGGCATATATCTGTATATCATTGTTTACTTTAGATTGTATTTTATTGTTATTTCAGTAGTGGTTATTTAACTACCAACACGAGTTTTACAGATGATAAGCGATTAATGTATGTTGTTAAATGAAAGTTAGTAAATCATGGGTTGATTGGGGATGGGGCAGGTACTGTCTTTAAAATCATCTTTGTGGGAACATATAGGTTTGGATAGTGAGTAGTTAGAAACTTTTATTTCCTCTTCATTAGTGATATGGAATATCAGTTTAGTCAGCAATTGCGTAACTGTAACTTAACATGGAGGAATCAGTAAACAGCTGGAGAGTTCAGTCTCGGTTATTGGGAGTATGTGGTACATCAAGTCATGCTAATCATGTTCAGACTTGGACCTGAGAAGCTGTTGCACAGGTTCTTTTAGTCATGTTGCAATTAGGTTTGTTGCCTTTCGACCCAGAATTATTGGCTGCTCTTCCTGTGAGGTGAATAGAACGATGCAGTGTATTGGTGTTTACGTACTTCATTAGCATTTGAATAAAGAAACACAGAAATGAAGACAGGTTCTGACAGATGCTGTACAGGATGAAAATGTTGGTCTTCCCACAGACATTCTGAATAAGTCTGTTTAAAGCATTTCCAGATGCAACAGTCAGTCATTTTTGTCATATATTCATGTATTCGTTAGAAAACTCTTACAGAATTTGTTCCTGTCCCGGATTTTCAGGTATGCCCCCGAGTCCCTGACAGAGAGCAAGTTCTCAGTGGCATCTGATGTCTGGAGTTATGGAGTGGTTCTGTACGAACTCTTCACACACAGTGACAAACTTTGCAGCCCTCCTACAGTATGTATCACTCTGTCATGCTGCTGTTATTTCTTTCATTCAGATTAAATGTCATTGCTCACAGAAGATCTGAAACACATCTGAATAATCAGTGAAACAGTAACCACATCAATCAAAAGCAAGTCGGACATCTTCACACGGGGGATTTTTTTCTTCATGTCTTCCATGTCTGCATGATTAGCTAAGGAGCATCACTGTCTGTGTTCAGGTGTTTATGAGCATGATGGGTGGAGACAAGCATGGACAGACTATAGTCTATCATCTCATAGAGTTGCTGAAGCAAGGGAACCGTTTACCCCAACCACCAGGCTGCCCTACTGAGGTAAGACATGTTTGACTCCTCAAACTAGACCAAACAGTGTCTTGCTGTGAGGTTATCAGTCTGGCCAAAGAGCAATTGTGAAGATTTAGAAATGGACCTAATACTATTGGCTGAGTTCATATGCAGTTTTTTGTCAACCTGAAATGAAGTGCAGATTCCAACAGAAATGTTTATATGCACTCTGAATGCAACACAATCTCAGTTTACATGTGCAGAAATGTAATCCAATCCAAATTGTTTGTCTGTCTCTAAGCAAAGTCAAATTCCCATTAATGTATATGTCACATTTTGCAGAGGAGCACCGTCTTAAAGTTGTAAAACTATCTAGGCCCACAACCCCGTTTGAGGATGCTTAGGGTAATGATGGCAAGGAAAAACATTTACAGCATTTAGCAGACGCCCTTATCCAGAGCGACTTCCAATTGATACAGTCTTACAATCCAAGCGATGGTGGGTTAAGGGTCTTGCTCAAGGACTCAACAGTGGCAGCTTGGCAGAGGTGGGATTTGAACCCTGGACCTTCTGGTCCAGAGTCCTTAACCTTAACCGCTAGGCTACCACAGAAAAACTCCCTAAATGTTAGAAGGAAGAAACTCAATAATGCACTCAGTCTCCTTGGGCAGCCCAGTTGTTATATGTAAGGATGAAATTAAATGAACAAAATAATACATTTATAATAGTAGTTTAAATAAACAATCTAAATAGAATAATTGAAATGGACATTATAAAAATATATACTGTTGGAAATTTAAAATCTAGAATATATTAAAGAGAGAAAAAAATTATGGAACGTAATTTACAATAAATTACAGAAAAAATATAGAATATAATAAAGTAGTATATGGGGTGAGAGATATGGCCTTCAAATAATATGACAGTATTTTGGGATATTTTTAAATAACTATAAATAATAAATAATAAATAACTATAATATTCACTAACGGTATATTTTAAAAAAAACTTTTAAAAAAGTTAATTTAGAAAAAAACATTCCATTATATTTTGCAGCCAGTCTTGAAATCTAAGGTACAAATGTTACTAAATGTTCACTAGATTATTCTTTTTAACATTTTCAATACATTCATTCATTGTCTTATTCGCTTGATTTTAGTCCGGGTCACAGTAATGCTGGAGATGCGCCACCGTGCCACCCTCATCAAATGAAATCGAATACTCCTTGAAAAACAAAGCCCTAATGAAAGCCTCAATGCCTGAACTGAATACAGTGTGTGAGTCCATATGAAAATGTATCTTTTTAGTGTGGACTGGAAACAAAATGAAAAGTTTACACAAGTGAACAATTCTTTTTTACACTGGTATCAATTTCTGTGTGGAGTCAGCAGGCAAAATATTTTAACCTTCCGAACTGTTCCAGCTGTGAATGAAGTACTGCTATTAAATATAATATTCTATTCTTCCTTATAACGGTTAGGGAGTTTTTCCTTGCCACTGTAGCCCTAGGCTTGCTCAGTTACATTTACAGCATTTAGCAGACACCCTTATCCAGAGCGACTTACAATTGGTACAGTCTTACAATCCAAGCACTTGTGGGTTACGGGTCTTGCTCAAGGACCCAACAGTGGCAGCTTGGCAGAGGTGGGATATGAACCCTGGACCTTTTGGTCCATAGTCCAGTCCCCTAACCGCTAGGCTACCACAGTCCAGTTTGGGATTGTGCTTAGATACTAGAAGTTAGTAGAATATCGTAATCTTTGAGACAATGCTCCATTGTAAAAAGTGCAGGATAAAAATAAATGTGACCGACTCTGACCGTCTTTCTCTTAGATGTATGAGGTAATGCAGGAATGTTGGGATAACGACTCAAGCTTTCGGCCAGCCTTCAAGGAGCTGTCTCTGCGCATCGACTTGTTCAGGGACAGCAGTGACTCCGACCAATACACCCAAGTGCCTCCATTTTAAGAGAGAAACCTTTGCTGTGTTCTAATACCTGCCATTGAGCTCTTCAGCACCAGGCTGTGAATCAACATCTGCATCGACTCTCCTCCGGTTCTCGCTGTGCCATCATGGCAGATCTCATTACGGACGTGGAGCCTTACATTTCTGCCAGCTTTTGAAGACGATTTAGCACCAATGTTTGGATTTGCTTCTTGGCTTTTTGTTTTTGCTAGCAGTGCTGGCATTTCCTCACCTTGAAGAACTGTGAAATTAAGAATGCACATGCTTTGCATTCTTTTTATATCTAAGTGTTTTTATATTCATATAAATAAAGATTTTATAATTTTATAAAAATTACAATTGAATGTACTTCTGGCTATATGTGGACTGTTCCGTAACAGTGAAACATAAATGAAGAAATATATATACAGCTCTGGAAAAAAGTGATCAGTTTCTCTGGTTTTACTGTTTGTGGGTACTGTATGTGTTTGAGTGAAATGGAACATTTTTGTAGTATTCTAGAAATTTCTGAAATTCCAAGTAAAAATATTTATCCGCAGGAATGACATGAGTTTATTCGCTGTAAGTGACAAGTGGTCAGAATAACAAAAGATGCAGTGTTTTAAGTCATTGATTGATCATTGAAACAATACAAAGACAACAAGTTTATATTTATTTAGTAACAAAACAGTACTAATACTTTTAGTTTTAAGTTAAAACATTAAAAGTTGGGAAATCAATATTTCAATCACAGCTTTCATGTGTCTTGTACTTGTGTCCTGAATAAATTCGATTTGCTTTGGGTGATCGCCTAATCAGTAGCTCATTATGTAGAATGAGGTGCGTCTGTGTTGGAATTCATCAGATGCTGGAATGGAATTGCTGCCATACATGGAGATGTTGATTTTACGAAAAATTGGAGTGGTCTCTGAATTTTTTTCCAGAGCTGGGTATATATATTGTTTATACAGTTGGATCCAGAGTTATTGGCACCTTTGATAAAGATTGCACATTTAACTGAAAAAGGCTAAAGGGTCGTTGGCATGAAGGTAGTCTCTAATGTAGTATCACCTGTGATCCTTGGAGAAAACCTTTACCATCTTCCTTATGATGATGATGTGGGGTATAATACACGTGCATATTCTTCTAGGCAGCTTCATTCCACCTGATTTTGAACTTCTTAACTGCAGGTTGATCAGTGCATGTCTTTAATTAGCTTCATTTCAAACAAAAAATGAGGAGAAAACATTTCGTCAAAAATATTTATTCTAAGAAAAATATCTGATCAGAATATTATTGCCATACCTCACAATTCATACTAACAAAATGTAACCGAAACAAGTTCTTATTTATTTTTTTACTCTTTCCATTTTGCTGAGTGTTTAGGAAGTCTTGTGTCATCCATTACTTGTTTCACAAGGGAATAACTCTGGGATGACAGGACAAATCTCTTCCTCTACCCACCACCCACATTTCCTTCTGGATTTAGCCCAGGAGACTGGAATGACCAGGTCAAAAGTTAGATTCTGTGGTCGTTGAACCATTTTGTGAGGCTTTGGATGTTTGTTTTGGACCTTTGTCCTGCTGGAAGGTCCAGCCATGACCCAGTACTGATGCCATGTATTGTAGCAATGTTTCAAGAGATTTTGGAGGAAGAACAGCCTTAAGATTACAGATTCTTCACCATATTTAACAATGGAGGTTATTCCTGTGTATCATTTTTATGCAATGTCCAATTAGTGGCTTTATTTTTATCGTAAACCCAGTTTTCAGTCAAAACTCCATTTGTGAATGAGACAAAAGGGCAAAATGGATTGTGGGCAGGAAGGTAGTGTCTAATGCTATATCATCTATCATTCTTAATTTTTAACCATCTTTCTCCTAAATACACACATGGATCTTCTTCCAGCCTCGGCTTGTTTGACCTTCTTAATTACTGGTTCCTCCATGGATCTTATTTCAAGTTAGCTGCTTGTTTAGGGCCATTACCTGATTTTATAAAAATTTCTGATCTTTCCAATGTTGAAAATTTCACTTTGGGGACTTTGGCCTCTGTGACCTCATATATTTATATTCCAGTGAAATGGGTTGTGGATGTATGTCTAAGAGTTCCTAAACACTGAATTAAACATAAAAAAAGCTTTATTAATATAATGTACTTTATTAATATAATATTAATATATAATATATTTTGTCCCTTTCTAGGGTCCCAATAATTTACTTTTCATTTTAATGTAATCCGGTTTTGTATTTTCTTGGAATAGACTTGATTTGATTAGTTTTCTCATGTGCTGAGCGTTAAATTAAGCATATGAATCACATTAACCGATTTCAGCCATTTCACAAGGTGTGCCAATAATCCTGGAGCGGACTGTAGGTTGTTTCCATCGTCATGCAGGTGATATATTAAAATCAAATGTTAAAGATGTGTGTCTGGAGAAAGTCATTTTAACAGGACTCAATTAGCAGATTATTTTTGATTTGGCGTTTGTGTTTTATTAGTTTACTGGACATTACATTGTTATGGTTTAAGGATCTTTGTTTTAATGGTTACTTGGTCCTAAATGTAATCACACCTACAACATAAAGTGGGTCAGATATAAATAGGCTGTGAGGTTCTAGAATAAACAGAACGGTGAACAGAGTACAAAAGGTTTACGTGGTGAGCTTAGGCTCAGCCTTTAAGTCATTCTATAAGAGCTACATCTGTCCTTAACTTGATCTGTATGACTGTCATAAAGAAAAAATGTGATTTGAGTTTCATGAACTCAAGAGAAACAAAACTTGGTCTGTATTTAAAATGTTTTGGTATTTAGAATTATTGATTGGTGATCAATTTGTTTCATGCACAAGATTTTTTAGGGTAAAATCCTTCAGGTTGGCTTTAGGTGGGCAATGTAACCCTGAAACAAAATGTCTGGTGGTAGCTCTTCACTGATCTTTTTTTAGTTTATACGAGTTTAAAGTTTAAAAGGTATGTTTTGTAAAAGGGCCGTGTTACAGTTTAAGATAAAGCCAGTCAGTATAACTTCAACCAAGCCTTATATGTAAACAATAAATGATTCCTAGGGTGGGACACTTGGGGTTTTGGAACCCATGCAAACCATGATGATTGCTAAACTACTCAGTAAGAGAGAGAAGAGGTCAGGTGGTTGAAAGTTTTAACACCGTTGTGTTCCAGTGATCTTGTGATAAAGTTGGAGATGAAGATGATTTTAGCCTCAGGATGGAAAGATAAATGCAGAAACTGATGGTCTGAAGGAAGTGAATATGATTTGTGTTGCTGATAAATATTGAAAATGTTGCATCATCTGCAGTGGGGCAAAAAAGTATTTAGTCAGCCACTGATGTGCAAGCTCTCCTACTTAGGAAGATGAGAGAGGTCTGTAATTTTCATCATAGGTACACTTCAACTATGAGAGACAAAATGAGGAAAAAAATTTCAGGAAATCACATTGTAGGATTTTTAAAGAATTTAATTGTAAATCAGGTTTGCACACACTGTAGCTGGTATTTTGGCCCATTCCTCCATGCAGATCTCCTCTAGAGCAGTGATGTTTTGGGGCCTTCGCTGGGCAACACGGACTTTCAACTCCCTCCACAAACTTTCTATGGGGTTGAGGTCTGGAGACTGGCTAGGCCACTCCAGGACCTTGAAGTGCTTTTTACTGAGCCACTCCTTTGTTGTATTTGGGATCATTGTCATGCTGGAAGACCCAGCCACGTTCCATCTTCAATGCTCTCACTGATGGAAGGAGGTTTTGGCTTAAAATCTCATGATACATGGCCCCGTTCATTCTTCCCTTAACACGGATCAGTCGTCCTGTCCCCTTTGAAGAACAGCCCCAAAGCATGATGTTTCCACCCGCATGCTTCACAGTAGGTATGATGTTCTTGGGATGCAACGCAGCATTCTTCTTCCTCCAAACACGATGAGTTGAGTTTTTACCAAAAAGTTCTATTTTGGTTTCATCTGACCACATGATATTCTCCCAATCCTCTTCTGGATCATCCATATGCTCTCTGCCTGGACATGTACTGGCTTAAGCAGGGGGACACGCCTGGCACTGCAGGATCTGAGTCCCTCTCGGCGTAGTGTGTTACTGATGGTAGCCTTTGTTACTTTAGTCCCAGCTCTCTGCAGGTCATTCATCAGGTCCCTCCATGTAGTTCTGGGATTTTTTCTCACCGTTCTCATGATCATTTTGACCCACGGGATGAGATCTTGCGTGGGGCCCTAGATCGAGTGAGATTATCAGTGGTCTTGTATGTCTTCCATTGTCTTACAGTTGCTCCCACAGTTGATTTATTCACACCAACCTGCTTGCCTATTGTAGATTCACTCTATTGTATTGTAGATTCAATTTGTTTCCTGGTGTCCTTCGACAGCTCTTTGGCTTTGGCCATGGTTGAGTTTGAAGTCTGGCTGTTTGAGGCTGTGGACAGGTGTCTTTTATACAGATAATATGGAGGACAGAAGAGAGATTCTTAAAGAAGTTACAGGTCTGTGAGAGGCAGAAATCTTGCTTGTTTGTGGGTGACCAAATACTTATTTTCCACCATGATTTACAACTAAATTCTTTAAAAATCCTACAGTGTGATTTCCTGGAATTATTTTTTCCATTTTGTCTCTCATAGTTGAAGTGTACCTATGATGAAAATTACAGACCTCTCTCATCTTTCTAAGTAGTAGAACTTGCACAATCAGTGGCTGACTAAATACTTTTTTGCCTCACTGTATGTGGAGGAACTATGCTTCAGGTTTTCTTTTCTTAAGCTGGAAGATGATGAGGTGGCCAACATTTCAGGCTTGAGGATGGAATAAAAAATATGAAGGTTTCAGGTTTTGCTGACACAGGAAGATTGTTTAGTGGGGCAATGCCCCACTCTTCATGCCCCAGTAAATGGTGCTTGGACTTGCGTATGATAAATATTTAAGAGATTTATTGATAAGTGTAAGGATGCTATGTTGAGGAATTTACAACAGTGACACAATAGATTCAGCTTCATTGCAGTAAGTTATGCAGCAAACTAACCAGTACATAATTTACCTCTGAACTGAGATCTGTCGCCTGTAAGCTGAGCTTTGACACCGCTCCAAAACCAAAAGATAAAGTGGGAAAGGGCTGAATCTAAAATGACTCTACTCCTAGGAAGTGTACTATACATAGCTTGAAACAATGGCATTTACATCCTTTATAGTATACTACATATCAACTAGACATTTCCCACAGATGTTGTAGCTAAGCCTGTAGATCCTGCACACTCGTAGGCTTCCGAAGCTGGCATTCCATCTGGTCACAAAAATGCTCGATTGGTGATAAATCTGGTGACTGGGCAGGCCCAGGAATTGTAGTAATCTGGCAGAGATATCCCTGGGAAACCATTGCGGTGTGTGGATGAATATTATCCTGCTGAAAAATGTCAGTTGGAAGCCCTGCTATTGGAGGCAACTCATGTGGGCGCATGATGTGTAACTACTAGGTGACCAACTACCACATGCAATGACTCGCCAGATCATCACACCAGCAGTTGGGGCAGTGTGTTGCTCCAAAGCAAAGGCAGGATTGAAGCGCTCGCCACAAGGCCTCCATACTTGAACCCCACCATCTTCGGATCCCAAACAGAACCTGGGTTTGTCGCTAAAGATGATAGAGATGGTTCCAGTCCATAGCAGTCCAGGTTTCTTGTTCACTAAATCACTATAAATGAAGGTGCTGGTGGCTGGCTAACAAGTGCCGTGACAACAAATTTCATTCTGTTAAGTGCCTGGAAATGGTTTGGGCAGATACAGGGGTGTGTAGTGAAGGTGCCACCTGTGTCTGGATGGTGGACAACAAAACTGTGGGAGCTGCTCGTGCTTGTTGGTGGATCAAATGATCCTCTCTATTGGAGGTCTGTCTGGGCCCCCCAGAGAGTGTTTGCCATGTGCATGCCCTCATGGAACCACTGCTCTCAACACCTAACAGTTAGATCAGAACAGTCTAGAAGGCAGGAAAATCGTCGAAAGGACCGTCCTGCTTCTGTCAGTATTAAAAGCAATTACTTTTGTGCTTATACTTAAGTGTATAAAGGACTTCGATTTTCATTGGAGTAATATTTTATCTGTTCTTTCATTCAAGTATTGGATTTCTGTACTCCATGGACCACTGAATACCTGTGTATTTAAATTCCCACAGTTCGCACTGCATGTCAGGACAAAAACCAAGCCATGAATGTCAAAGTTCTGGGCAAGGATATAAAAACATGTCTAAAGATTTGAGTGTTCCCAGGAGCACAGTGGCCTCAATAATTGTGAAACAAGACAATTTCTAACTAGCAGAAGTGTTCCTAGAGTTGGCTGTCTAGCCAAACTGAGTAACCTGGTAAGGCTAAAATAGCTTCAGAAGTCCTCTGCACCATTTCAGTACAGTAGTAGAGTGACTGGACAGAAGCCACTCTCGGGTAACAGGAACATGAAAGCCCTCTAGCAGTTTTCCAAACACTTCAATTTGTTTCTACAGTGCTTTTTACAATAGACATTTACCCCAAGCCACAGGTAGCCATTCATGACCATTCATTTTCTTATCCAAGTCAGAGGTTGCAGGAGAGTCGGTGACACAGGGCGCAAGCAGGAACAACCCTAGACAGGGCGCCAATCCATCATAGGGCACACACACTAAGGGGCACTTTGAAAACAACAATTAACCTAACACACACATCTTTGGAATGTGGGAGGAAACCGGAGCACCCAGAGAAACCAATGTTAACTTGGGGAGAAAATGCAAACTCCACACAGGCGGAGCCCAAAATTGGGATTGAACTGGGGATCTCAGAGCTGTGTGGCGACAGTGCTAACCACTGCTCCACTGTGCCACCCTCCTTGAAACCAATAAGGAAGGAACCGTGAGATGAACCTGGCTTTAATGGGGAAATCTACCCAATCTGGGTGAGACCACACAACAAGATTAATTAAGTTGCAGTAGCAAGTATAAACGACGTCATTTGAAGTTGTAATTGTATATAAAACAGAAAACATTTCAAAACATTTAATAGTCACAGAGAAGAGTGAATGTCAATTCCAGTTAATAAATTAGGATCTTGTGAGTCCAAACAAGGGGACCACAGCAGATTAAGTATCTTCACCGGGATCATGATAAGCTGCAGTAGTACTCGTGCAGCTCAGCAAAATGTTAGCATTTTCCGAAGAGAACCAAATCTTTAGTCAGGAGTAAATAATGATAAAAGTGTAGAGCACACATGCAAGGACTCTGGTAGCTGTAACATCATAAGTAAAAGCTAGAGCTAGAAATTCAAGACCATTTTACCTATGGGTCATTAGCCCCAAACCTGGTTCCCTGAAATGCATTGGTCCCGAACTTAGCCCTATCCAGCACATAGTGAGATGGACATTTAGGCAGGCTTAGTCTAGCAACAACCCTGCGGGTCTTAATCCAGGGACTTGGCTTCACATAAGATTCCCCTGCAAGACACCGGCCACAAACTTTATTATTATTATTATTATTATTATTATTATTATTATTATTCGTTCAAAATGCTACACAGGCGCAAAGATAGAGACCACTGACTTCATAAATATAATTTGTTGCTTTCGTAAGGTGACCACTAGATGTCAGTATTAATACAATGCTGCAGTTAAATACAACTACATGCATAGGCTGTAGTAACTGGTATCTGGACTATACATGTGTTTAGTGCAAGGCCGTAATGACAGTATATTCAGATATGCTCGATATGACGTAAAAATATAAATAAACACATTTCTGTTTTTATAAATATGCTTATTAGCTTCGCGTAATGTTAGAATCCATCGTCGTTGTAACACCATGCCACGTCTTTATAACAGCTCTGACTTGAAACATAACGTAAATATGTCATTCTGTGCTGAAACTGCATGCGGACATATATAATATTTTGCTAAAAACGTGTCAATAAGTGTATAAAACGGAACCATACATTTTTGTTTAAAACGGGCCCATTTGCGAGTGTTAATCAACCACTACTAACATTAGTTATCAGGTAGGTAAGTTACCCGGAAAGTTACTTAGCTAGCAACTAGCTTTCATTTGTGGCATATTCGTACGGTTTTCGTATTTGCTTATAATAAACAGCATTACTAGGGTTTGTTTGAGTAAAGTGAAAGTAGTGAATTGTTTTTTCTTTGTTTGTTTTTAGTTTGTTTTTACCACAGGCCGTTTTCATTCACAATGAGTCATTATGAGAAGGAGGAAGGGCGGCAGCGACATTTGCCAGTTTTTGGGCAGCCTCAGAAAAAGAGAAGGACAGCAGCAGGACAGGAGTATTAGTCATATAGCAGAAGTATACAGTAGTACAAAAGATGAGCCAGTGGTTCTTAATTGGATGTTTCTTAATATGACAATTGCCAGTCAGATCAGAAATGGTCAGTTTTCCATTCCTGATCATCATGGCAAGAAATACCTGTTGTTTACTGACCATATTTTTTGTTCCCTCTGGTGCATAAAGAGAGGGAGAGTTGGTTGTTGGTTGGCATGAGGATGCTGACAGGGTAGGCAGAGCAGGTGGCATGGAGGTGAGTGACAAATGGAGATAATATTGATGGTGAAGACTAAATAATCTCAACTGTCTAATCCTAATGTGCAGATTCCTGTTTGCCCCAATAGCTTTTGCTGAGAATATTTCTTTCATGTTCACTCTGGTGTTTTTGTAAGTAAATTAAAAACAAAAAACTATTTCCTAAACCTGGGTCACAATATCTGAACTTATTCTCATATGCATAGAGTCAGCATATCCTCCCCGTGTCTGCGTGGGTTTACTCCGGGTACTCAAGTTTCCTCCCACAGTCCAAAGACGTGTGTTAGGTTAATTGATTATGCTAAATTGCCATTGACTTGAGTGTATATATATTAGTGATGCACAATATATCGGCGGCTGATATATTACTTGCCGATATTTGGAGTTTTTTCAAGTATTGGCATCGGTCCGATATTAGAATTTTAGCCGATATTATAACCTATATTGATAATGTATTTGCATATGAGTATTATGAATATGTTGCTGTTACTCATTAAGCAAAATATCTGATGATGCTGGCTGTATAGTTATGTATGCAGTTCTAATCTTTCTTGGAGCTTCTCAGTCATAAGATTTCTTACACACTTAATTGTTGTTGTTGCCGCCTGTACCAGTTCAAGACTAAAAAGAAAGTTTCCTACCTTTTTCAAGGAGAGTTAAAATTTAAATGGAATTAAAACATTTTTCCTGATTTAACTGTTTTGTTTATTATTTTATTTTATTTCAAAAATGATTTACTGTATTTGAAATGCAGAAAGGTTAAATTATCGGTTTTTAACATCAGTATCGGCCACAATAATGTGCTAAAAATCGGTTATCGTATCGGCCCAAGAAATTCAATATCGGTGCATCCCTAATATATACAATATATTCCCAAAAGTATTCACTCCCTCATCCAAATCATTGAATTAGGTGTTGCAATCACTTCCATGGCTACAGGTGTATAAAATCAAGGACCAAGGCATGCAGACTGCTTGTACAAACATTTGTGAAAGAATGGGTCGCTCTCAGGAGCTCAGTGAATTCCAGATAGGATGCCACCTGTGTAACAAGTCCAGTGGTGAAATTTCCTCGGTACTAAATATTCCACAGTCAACTGTCAGTGGTATTATAACAAAGTGGAAGCGATTAGGAATGACAGCAACTCAGCCACTTAAAATGACAGAGCGGAGTCAGCGGATGCTGAGGCACATAGTCCAGTCAAGTCAGATTTATTTATATAGCGCTTTTTACAATGGAGCATTGTCTCAAAGCAACTTTACAATTTTAGATTATTTTCTAATATCTAGCGACAATCCCAAATTGAGCAAGCCTAAGGCGACAGTGGTAAGGAAAAACTCCCTAAGCGTTATGAGGAAGAAACCTTGGGAGGACCAAGACCCAAAAAAGGGACCCAACGTCCTTGGGTGGCGTAGATGATAAATGTAAGAATGAAGCTAATTTATCTAAACAAATAAGTCTTATAGTGATAGTTCAAATTAAATAATGTAAAATATGTAAAATTGGGCAAAAAAGTATTTAGTTTTGTATTTAGATTGTGCAAGTTCTCCTACTTAGAAAGATGGGAGAGGTCTGTCATTTTCATCATAGGTACACTTCAACTATGAGAGACAAAATGAGAAAAAAAATGCAGGAAATCACATTGTAGGATTTTTAAAGAATTTAATTATAAATCATGGTGGAAAAAAGTATTTGGGCACTCAAATAAGCAGGATTTCTGGCTCTCACAGACCTGTAACTTCTTCTTTAAGAAGCTCTTCTGTCCTCCACTCGTTACCTGTATTAATGGCACCTGTTTGACCTCATTTCCTGTATAAAAGTCACCTGTCCACAGCCTCAAACAGTCAGACTCCAAACTCAACCATGGCCAACACCAAAGAGCTGTCGAAGGACACCAGGAAGGTTGGTGTGAATAAATCAACTGTGGGAGCAATTGTAAGACATACAAGACCAATGATAATCTCCCTCAGTCTGGGGCTCCACGCAAGATCTCATCCCGTGGGGTCAAAATGATCATGAGAACGGTGAGCAAAAATCCCAGAACTACACGGAGGAACCTGATAAATGACCTGCAGAGAGCTGGGACCAAAGTAACAAAGGCTACCATCAGTAACACACTACGCCAGGAAGGACTCAGATCCTGCAGTGCCGTGTCCCCCTGCTTAAGCCAGTACATGTCCAGGTCCATTTGAAGTTTGCCAGAGAGCATATGGATGATCCAGAAGAGGACTGGGAGAATATCATGTGGTCAGTTGAAATCAAAATAGAACTTTTTGGTTAAAACTCAACTCGTCGTGTTTGGAGAATTCCGAGTTGCATCCCAAGAACACCATACCTACTGTGAAGCATGGGTGAGGAAACCTCATGCTTTGGGGCTGTTTTTCTGCAAAGGGGACAGGACGACTGATCCGTGTTAAGGGAAGAATGAATGGGGCCATGTATCGTGAAATTTTAAGCCAAAACCTCCTTCCATCATTGAGAGCATTGAAGATGGAACGTGGCTGGGTCTTCCAGCATGACAATGATCCCAAACACACCGCTTCGGCAACAAAGGAGTGGCTCCAGAAAAAGCATTTAAAGGTCCTGGAGTGGCCTAGCCAGTCTCCAGACCTCAACCCCATAGAAAATTTGTGGAGGGAGTTGAAAGTCTGTGTTTCCCCAAAACATCACTGCTCTAGAGGAGATTCTGCATGGAGGAATGGGCCATAATACCAGCTACAGTGTGTGCAAACCTGGTGAAGACTTACAGGAAACGTTTGACCTCTGTCATTGCCAACAAAGGTTATGTTACAAAGTATTGAGTTGAACTTTTGTTATTGACCAAATACTTATTTTCACCATAATTTACAATTAAATTCTTTAAAAATCCTACAATGTGATTTCCTGGATTTTTTTTTTCTCATTTTGTCTCTCATAGTTGAAGTGTACCTATGATGAAAATTACAGACCTCTATCATTTAGACATCAAGTAGGGAAACTTGCACAATCAGTGGCTGACTAAATACTTTTTTGCCCTACTGTATAATCTCAGTATAATCTTCTTGTTTCATGCACTTACACAGGAACTAAAAGGTCATCTGATGATGTGTTGTTGCTGGTGTATACTCAGGGTTATTTACATTTCTCCTGCTCTCTGCTGTTGTAAAACAAATGCTTAACTTTCCAGGAAACAGTTACTGAATATTGTACGAGTTATTCACCCTTGTATTAAATAATTAACAGTATTATATTTGCTAAGGGAAACAGCGCAATGTATGATGTAGAAAAAAACCTCACTGCCTCAAAACTCTGAAGTTCAATTGTGACTACAACAAAGGCTATCACCATCTGAGTGTAGGCCCAGCTTAAGCAGGTGTGCAAGCATTTCCTCCAAACTGAGGTAAGTTTTGGGTGAAGACTTTTGTTTAGTTTATAGTCTCCTAACACAGCTATTGCCCATGCAAGAAAACCTATGACCTGACCTGGGTGCAAGCCATGCCACAATGCTGAGAAAATGAATGTCATAATCAGTGGTGCCCCTTTGCAGCTCTTGTACACTAGTCTACGTAGCCAAGCGGCTGTTGTGCCGTTCCACAGGCGAGCGAATTCCGAAATACGTTTTGAAGTCTCAATTGCCCATGGATTGCCATCAGACAGTCCGTCCCATAAGGCACGTCCATTTGGACTGTGCCCATTGAAACCCAATCCTATTGCATTATTGATACATTCACTCATTTTCCAGTGAGCATAATAGTTCAGTCTGAGCACCAGGGAAAATACCCAGATCCATACTATAAATGGGGATCTGCTTAATTTGAATACGTTTGATTGGAGAAAGCTGGTGAGAAAGTATCTGAGAGTTAGTAAGAGCAAAACATTTGCAATCTTCAAAGGCAAGATGGTCAGAGGAAAAGGTGATGGCCTGATGCTCATCTGCTCCATAAATTCTACGTATGTGTTGAAGGAGCAAAGTGGTCCTCCAAGAAGGGCAGGGAAATAGAGAGCGTAGCTTAAAAATGGGATGAGGGAAACAACTTGACTTAGGTAGCATCTGCCAAAACGCCTGATCACTTTTCCCTCCTGGAGGTCCATTGATACAGAGGTGACTCTCTGGCTGAGAAGCATTAGAGCAGACACAGCTAACAAAAGCCTGTGTAAGAAAGAAGCATGCTTTAAATTGTTAACTCCTCTCACATGGTTGATTGTAATTATATATATTTTGGAGTTGTGTACAAGTTTTTCCACAACATTGGAAAGCAGTTTTTCAAATACTTCCCCAAAAAAGCAGGGAGTTTGGCATTTGGGTTTGTGTGTATTTAAAACTGTGTAAGCCTTACAGTCTGAGCCAATGCACTTCCAATACAGGTATGCGCCATTTAACGATGTGGTGGCCTAGTGGTTAAGGACTGGACTGCAGACCAAAAGGTTCAGGGTTCAAATCCCACCTCTGCCAAGCCACCACTGGTGGGTCCTTGAGCAAGACCCTTACCCCACAATTGCTTGAATTGTAACTGTATCAATTGGAAGTCACTCTGGATAAGGGCATCTGCTAAATGCCATAAATCTAAATGTAAATGACCATGTTGCCTTCTGTGAAATAGGTCCTTGATGGAAATGGTTGTTGATCCGCCATGACCATAGTTATATGGTATTTTTATTCTACTGTAATGTAACTATA
Source organism: Ancistrus triradiatus (assembly GCA_025084515.1). Taxonomy (NCBI): domain Eukaryota; kingdom Metazoa; phylum Chordata; class Actinopteri; order Siluriformes; family Loricariidae; genus Ancistrus; species Ancistrus triradiatus. The sequence goes on from JAJAGP010001024.1 coordinate 183,845, forward strand.
AAGGGTAATTTCACAAGAAAACTGCATGTAAATGATAAGTAAATGCTGAAAACATGAGTGAAACACTGCCATCAACAAAGCATCCAAAGCCTAAACTGTTATACATATCACTCCATCCAGGAAATACACAACACATGGTTCTTCAGTTACAAGCACACATTACTGATGACACACAAACACCGTAGAACAATATAAACGGGCACGACGGAATATAAACATAAATAAATATACCTTCCTGGCTGCACATAACCAAGACGCTTGACTTTCTAGAACAGGCAATGCAGTATCGCCTTTTTAAACACTTTAAACCTTTAAGTAGGTAAATCCAGGGCAGGACTACTAGTAAGAAGTCACAGCAGTCACTTCTGCATTTCATGTCTCTTCTTGTGTCAGTGTCCTACAAGTAGCTCCGACTTACAGTGGGGCAAAAAAGTATTTAGTCAGCTACTGTGCAAGTTCTCCTTCTTAGAAAGATGAGCGAGGTCTGTAATTTTCATCATAGCATGTGGATGAATCCAGAAGAGGACTGGGAGAATATCATGTTCTTTTTGGTAAAAACTCAACTCACCGTGTTTGGAGGAAGAAGAATGCCGAGTTGCATCCCAAGAGCACCTTACCTACTGTGAAGCATGGGGGTGGTAACATCATGCTTTGGGGCTGTTTTTCTGCACGTCTGATCCGTGTTAAGGGAAGAATGAACGGGGCCATGTATCGTGAGATTTTAAGCCAAAACCTCCTTCCATCAGTGAGAGCATTGAAGATGGAACGTGGCTGGGTCTTCCAGCATGACAATGATCCCAAACACAGCACTCGGGCAACGAAGGAGTGGCACCGTAAAAAGCATTTCAAGGTCCTGGAGTGGCCTAGACAGTCTCCAGACCTCAACCCCATAGAAAATTTGTGGAGGGAGTTGAAAGTCCGTGTTGCCCCAAAACATCACTGCTCTAGAGGAGATCTGCATGGTGGAATGGGCCAAAACACCAGCTACAGTGTGTGCAAACCAGATAAAGACTTACAGGAAACGTTTGACCTCTGTCATTGACAAGAAAGGTTATATTACAAAGTATTGAGTTGAACTTGTTATTGACCAAATACTTATTTTCCACCATGATTTACAATTAAATTCTTTAAAAATCCTACAATGTGATTTCCTGGAGTTTTTTTTCTCATTTTGTCTCTCATAGTTGAAGTGTAGCTATGATGACAATTACAGACCTCTCTCATCTTTCTAAGTAGGAGAACTTGCACAATCAGTGGCTGACTAAATACTTTTTTTTCCCCCACTGTATATGTGTAGTTACTGCAAAATAAATTGAAATTCATGAAATGAAATAAAAAAATATAAAAAAAAGTGACAAATATTACTACAAAAAAAATACACGTTAAAATTTATTTAATTTGACCATCTGCTTACGACGCAACGCCCTTATGCAATTATAATTTGTTATAGTTGCTAAGACCTTGGTCATTAAAGCATTAAAGGACGTTTATCGGATGGTTGCCATACAGCGCTTTCCTATAATTAAAATATTAAAGATTAATTGACATACTCTAAAGAACGGTGATTGTTTATTTTTAGCATTTCTCTTACTCAGGATAACAGACTACACTAAATTCCCATGAACATGAAAAGTCTCTTACTGAAATCCTACTCCCTATTCATCTACAAAAAAATCCAAACTAACATACTTTTTTAAAAACAGCCAAGCAACTACAGATGGACAGGGGGAAATTATCATGGCTTATTTAGGCATATTCATAGGTTTTTAAGTGTAGGTAACATGTTCATAGACCATTTTAGTAATGTTTTGTGCATTCTATCATTACATTATATGTTGTATTTATTTATACTTAAATGACTTTATTAGTATATTTACCTGGAATCCACAGGCTCTCTGTGCCAATATTGCTGATACTGTATATTTAAGTGCCAGAAGGTTTGCCAGCACATCTGCAGCCCAAATATCCAGTAGTGAATGTGAAAAGGCTTCAGAAAGTGCACCAGTAGCACAAACACAACAGCAGGGATGAACAGCAACATGCTATAGGGGCCCATTGTTAGAACCGCTAAGAAGCATCCTCCCAGTGTGAGAGAGATATACCTTACAAAAAGCAATGATCATTTAGTGCAATCAGAATGAATAATGTTTGGTCAAAAATGAGCTTTGATTAGAATGAAGTAAAATCTATTCATACTTACAGTACCTGTTCAGCAAAGTGAGATATTCTTTTGTAGCCAAGCTGTAGAATAGTAACCCAAAAGGTATAGTGAACAACTGATATAGCAGCTGTTGGTATTGATCTAAAATTAAGCTCACAAGTCCCATAATGTTAAAATGGTGAATTTATTTTTAAGTCTATGAATTGCACTCTGCTTACTTGAGCTCTCTCTCTCTCTCTCTCTCTCTCTCTCTCTCTCTCTCTCTCTCTCTCTCTCTCTCTCACCTCTTGTGAAAACAATATATGTCTATATATATTGATGAAGAAATGCGTGAGTTGATGATTAAACCCTACAGTGCTTTTATTTCTATTTTCCAATATTGAAAAAGCTATTAAAATTCCATGCGTGCACAGACAGATGTCCAATGAATCTACAGTGTCTACATGCACACTTGGTTCTGAAAGGTAGCAACACAATCATGAGTACACACTCTTTTCATGTTCTTGTGCTCTGATGACTCTATGGTAACACACACAGTGACAGCACACTTCACATACTGTACTCTTAAAAGTACACTGACACGTTGTGTTTACATAATCTGCATGGTGAAAAGTATGTGTTGCTATCAGGTACGAGCAAGCAAGCAGCCAGGCAAATAAACACTCAAGTCAAGCCAGATCTATTTATATAGCGCTTTTTACAATGGAGCATTGTCTCAAAGCAACTTTACAAGTTTAGATTATCTCCTAATATCTACGTCCAATCCCAAATTGAGCAAGCCTAGGGCGACAGTGGCAAGGAAAAACTCCCTAAGTGTTATAGGAAGAAACCTTGGGAGGACCAAGACTCAAAAAGGGACCCAACAACCTTGGGTGCACTCAAGCAGAATGTTTCAACATTGCTCAACATGCCACCTTTCTAAGAAGCACCAGCAGAGGCAAAAATCCCAGTCTACAGGATATTTTATTCAGTCAATTTTACCTGAACAATCTATTTTAATTTTGCCAAAAGACGAAACTGACAGACAGGGAATGGATAAGGATTGATTATAGAAGTCAACAACCAATTTCTGAAAGAACACTAAGCATGGAACTGCATATCATGAACATATGGAGCAGAGTGGACTGCCTGGTTACATTGGGCGAAAAGAAACCAGGAAACCTTCATTGAGGACTGCGTTGAAGGTGTGGCTCAAGCTGGTCGAGGTTCTGTGATGTTCTGGGGGTGTTTTAATTAGGCACAAATGGGTGCTTTGGTTGAGGCGACAGTAAAACTGAGCTGCTGGACAACCAGGTTTTGTCTTTGGTTCATTATATTACCTAGGAACGTAACATTCCTATCCCTGTGTCCCAAGAAGAAAATTCTCATGTTCACAGGCCTGCAAATGTGACTGATTTGGCAGGATGAACATTCAGGAGCAGTCACACATCTGGACTGGCCTGCAGAGGTGAATCCTCTTGAAAATCTCTGGGACTACCTGGAACAACGAGTAACAGTTTCAGGGAAAGTGTGGATGAACATTGATGTCGCCTACCACAGGTGTGTCTACCCAGGTTTTAAAAATAAGAGTTAAAAGCAGTTTTTTTAAACAGAGGCATGTCTCTAATAAGCTGAAAAATGTTAAACACATAGACATTACAGTGGTACCACCTCTGAACTCATCGAATTCAGTTTTCGATGCATTTTCAGTAGAAAAATGTGTCTCTGTTCTTGTCATTTTCTCGAGTACTCCGCATACTTGCTTAAAATTGTATGATTCGAGCCGCGTGATTCGTTTCAGCCAAATCTCAATTCAAGTTTCATGATTCACGATTCAGCACACAGTGATTCAGTGATTTAGATTCACATTAGCTCCTTCCTATTGAATCTCGCCACTGTGTTTATCATGTTTTTCTTTATTTCTACAGTACTGTATTCTTAGTGCAAATAAGTCTCCATGGGTCTTGAAAGGGAAACAGGACGTGAATCCTCCAGAAAATAGGCTGAGCTTAGCAGCTATGCTAGCACCCTGAGTTCACAAACAAGTGTTTTGCTTTTACTTTTCATTTTCAATCCATTACTCACTAGATTACATGAGCTTTTTCAACAACTTATTATAAAATAAGCTTTGTTTTAATTATTTTTTTTTAATAATTCTTTAAAAACTGGGACTGTGGTAGCCTAGTGGATAAGGTAATGGACTATGGACCAGAAGGTCCAGGGTTCAAATCCCACCTCTGCCAAGCTGCCACTGTTGGGTCCTTGAGCAAGACCCTTAACCCACAATTGCTTGGATTGTAAGATTGTATCAATTGTAAGTCGCTCTGGATAAGGGCGTCTGCTAAATGCTGTAAATGTAAATGTAAAAATCCTACAATGTGATTTCCTGGATTTTTTTTCTCATTTTGTCTCTCATAGTTGAAGTGTACCTATGATGAAAATTACAGACCTCTCTCATCTTTCTATGTAGGAGAACTTGCACAATCAGTGGCTGACTCTAAACTCTAAATTTATTTTATGTTTGAAGTATATATTTCACTAACTCTGCATATTTTCATGTAAATGAAACAGTTGTATTTAAAAACAATAATAAAACATACATTAATTCGGCAACATCACAACTGTTTAGTAGAGCATGACGACAGGTGGGCGGAGCATTGGCAGCCACCAGGCCTGTAACACATACAGTTATCTTTTTAAATCTGAAAAAGAATAAAGAGGATACATTTTATAAAGATACATCTTTCCTCAAACTTGGCCCTCCTATCAGATGCTTGGGACTTTGCAGGTACAACTCAGTATGCTTTACTGTCCATATAACTGTAGTTTACTGGACCAAAATGTATCTAATCATTTCTGGAATTTGTACCTGCTTAGGGGTCATAGCCCTGAGTGCTCCTAACACCAGCTGGATTACCGTGTGTGCACGCAACTTGTATAGTTTGCTGAGGCTGTAGGAAGAATTGACTATGAGCTCTTCTTATAGAAAATGTTCTGTTTAAATCATGTTTTTTAATGCAAAAAATTACAAATGAATTCAGATGTTGCACAAACATGCCATGGCAGTTTAAGTCACAGATCACTTCACATTTACAGGCTATTAGTTCCCATGTCCACTCAACAATCATCAGTATTTCAGTTGGATAAAGAGGCAGAAAAGAAAGACTGACATGAAGCCATTGCTGAGGCGGATTAGAGGTGACAGTTTACGCTGCTGTGACAGAAATGAGGCCCCATGTGGCCTCAGGATTTAGTAAATTCTATTGTGTTAGGTTATATAAGCACGTTTGCATTTGAATAACGTGAATGTGGATATAAAGCCGAGACGTAGAAAACCAGTATACTTTCAACTGCCAGGTTATTATTTGCCACCATAGTTGAGCAGTAAGAGAATGCAAGTACTCAAAACATGTATTCACAATATATTTTTTTGAATTTGCATTAAGTCTAAGTTGCATTTAAAAAGGCAGAATTCAGTGATTTTCAAAAATCCACTGTAGTTTAATAAAACATGCACACTTTTCCGAGTGAGACTTCCCTGCAGGGGCACAGATTTACATCAGACCTGGTCTACATCTAAATTGTTACCGCTAAGCTTGGTGGCAATTCTGTTTTTGAGTTTATGGACAGTTCATCAGTGTTTTGGAATGTTCTATAATACCCCATAAATATGACCTAAAACATCACCAGTCCAAACTTATATTTTTATTTGGTTTATTTAACCTCACATCAGCATCAATGATCACTCTTGATGTTATAACAATACCAGTCAAACACATGCCCACTGCAGCACTGTAGAGTGGCCAGTTAACATAACGCATGTCTTTAGAATGTGGGCGGAAACCAGAGTACTCCAGAATAAACCCACGTGGATGTGGGAAGGACATGCACACTCCATACAGGATGAGTCAAAGGTCAGGACTGAACCACGGTTCTCTGGAGCTGTGCTGTGACAGTGTTACCGCTTGAGCCACCGAGCTATCTCTTAAAAGTAGATAAAGAAAGCTCAGTTAAACTAATGAATCAAAACTATTATATTTGGTAATTTATTTATTTATGCAAATGATCCTACAGTGGTGCTTGAAGGTTTGTGAACCCTTTAGAATTTTCTAGATTTTTGTGTAAATATGACCTAAAACATTCATCAGATTTTCAACAAGTCCTAAAAGTAGATAAAACGAGAACCCCAGTTAAACAAATTGAGACACCAAAAATATTTATACTTGGTCATTTATTTATTGAGGGAATTATCCAATATTACATAGTAGTGAGTGGCAAAGTATGTGAACCTCTAGGATTAGCAGTTCATTTGAAGGTATCTATCAAAGTCTGCTCTTCACAACAAACCATTTGTGGAAGTGTATATCAAGGCACACGAACAAAGGAGATTTCTGAGAAAACTCAGAAAAGAGTTGTTGATGCTCATCAGGCTGAAAAAAAAATGTTACAAAAACCATCTCTAAAGAGTTTGGACTCCACCAATCCACAGATTGTGGACAAATGGAGGAAAATTCAAGACCATTGTTACCCTCCCCTGGAGTGGTCGACCAACAAAAGATCACTCCAAGAGCAAGGCGTGTAATTAGTGGCGAGGTCACAAAGGACCCCCAGGGTAACTTCTAAGCAAGGAGAAGGCCCCTTCTCACATTGGCTAATGTTATGTTCATGAGTCCACCAATCAGAAGAACACTGAAAAAACAATGGTGTGCATGGCAGGGCTTGCAAGGAGGAAAGCCACTATGCTCTCCAATAAGAAGACATTGCTGCTGGTCTGCAGTTTGCTAAAGGACCCCAGGGTAACTTCTAAGCAACTGAAGGCCTCTCTCACATTGGCTAATGTTAATGTTCATGAGTCCACCATCAGAAGAACACTGAACAACAATGGTGTGCATGGCAGGGTTGCAAGGAGAAAGCCACTGCTCTCCAAAAAGAACATTGCTGCTGGTCTGCAGTTTGCTAAAGATCACGTGGACAAGCCAGAAGGCTATTGGAAGAATGTTTTGTGGACGGATGAGACCAAAATAGAACTTTTTGGTTTACAAGAAAAGCGTTGTGTTTGGAGAAAGGAAAACACTCCAGCAGCATTCCAGCATAAGAACCTTATCCCATCTGTGAGACATGGTGGTGGTAGTATCATGGTTTGGGCTTGTTTTGCTGCATCTGGGCCAGGACGGCTTCCCATCATTGATGGAACAATGTCAGGACATCTGTCCATGAACTGAACACAAGTCGTTCTACCAAAGAATGGTTAAAGAAGAATAAAATTCATGTTTTTGAATGGCCGAGTCAAAGTCCTGACCTTAATCTAATCAAAATGTTGTGGAAGGACCTGAAGCGAGCAGTTAATGTGAGGAAACCCACCAAAATCCCAGAGTTGAAGCTGTTCTGTACGAGGGAATGGGCTAAAACTCCTCCAAGCTGGTGTGCAGGACTGATCAACAGTTTCACACCAGATACTGAAGGCAAAGGTTCACATGTTTTTGCCACTCACTAATATGTAACATTGGATCATGTTCCTCAATAAATAAATGACCAAGTATAATATTTTTGTCTCAAATTTTTAACTGGGTTCTCTTTATCTGCTTTTAGGACTTGTGTGAAAATCTGATGATGTTTTAGGTCATATTTATGCACAGTTATAGAAAATTCTTAAGGGTTCACAAACTTTCAAGCACCGCTGTACCTACGTAGAAGAAACCCCTACAAACACAGGGAGAACATGAAACTGTCTTGTTAGAAAAACACTGGTAGTCTTGAATTTAAGTCAGTGGGGGGACAGTGGGGTCAGTGGGGTTTCCCATGGATTTTACACATGTATCAGCTCAGGCAGTCAGCTAGCCCACATGCCTGAGTTCACTTTCTTGTTGAATGATGCAGCAGTCGTAGCAGAGCCGTGATCAGACCCACTTTGTGGCAGGGCCCCACTAAAATTACAATGGTAAAAAGTCAATTTTATCCCATATTGCTGAGCAGAACTACAAGACGTGCTACGCAAATTCACTAAAGGTACTACATTTCCCATAACGCTCCAGCATCTATCCAGAACCTTCCAAAACGTCAGTCAGTCCCAGTTTCTTTTGATTTTCTCATGGAGTTTTGGACAACATCAAATACATCATCAAATACCGATATAGCTATAGGCCTTTGTTTAGTTAATGTAATTACTACAATTATTTTGTGTTAGTTTGTTTTTAACTTCTCATCCATGACAAAGTAACACCCACTATAGTATTAAATCACTTAATCTACACTCATTGACAAAAAAAGATTGCACCCAGGTTGAAATGTCTAGGTTCCTTCTACAATCACTGCGGGACTGCTCCACCCTGTCTTCCTTTAAAATTCACTTGAAAACATTTCTCTATAACTCTTATTACTCTTCTCCTGTTTAATCTTAATCAGATTGCTGCCTTCATTTGCAGTGGTGTCATGAACGAGAAACCTGGATTGCTATGGACTGGATTGGTATCGTCTTTAGCGGTGAATCCAGGTTCGAGTATGGAGGCCTTGTTGAGAGTGCTTCAATTCTGCCTTTGTGGAGCGACACACTGCCCCAACTGCTGGTGTGATGATCTGGGGAGCCATGCATACGACAGTCGATCACCCCTAGTGGTGGTACGAGGGACACCAACTGCTAATCTGTTGCCTCTCATGGCGGGACTTCCAACTGGCATTTTCCAACAGGACAGTGCTCGTACACACACCACAAGGGTTTCTCAGGAATGCCAAGACTGCAACACTTCCGGATCGAGCCTGCCTGATCACCAGATTTAATGCCAATCGAGCATTTATGGAACCAGCTGAGATGCCAGCTTCGGCAGCCTACGAGTGTACAGGATCTAAAGCCCCAGCTGTAACATCTGTGGCCAAATTTGCCACAGGATACCATACAGAACCTGTATGCCTCCATGCCCAACCGTATCTCATCTTGTATCCAGGCTCGAGGCGGCCTAACAGGGTAACTAGACCCTCCTTTCAATTGTACAGTTTTCCCCAATCAACTTATCCTTTCTCTCTGATATTGTAGTCACTTACATATATCATCATTCCATTCATACATATAAAGTTTAATTTAATTCCAACAGCTCTTTCGTGTTTTTTTTTTGTCGGTGAGTCTATCTGGGCGCCTTATTTTTTTGTCAATGAGTATTTTTAGTGTTAAACAGGTATATTTTTATGCAGAGTTGTGCACTTATGACTGATTGCCCAGGAAAAAAATGTACTGTGAATTTTCATAGTAAAACTGTGACTTGCTTGACAGTTTTAATGTGAACTTTCACAGTTTGACCATGAAATTCACAGTTCTACTATGATTTTTTGATGGTAATTTGGCCACTTCGTGGTTCTACTGTGAAATGTCATAGTACATCTGTAACCTTCATGGTTACAGATCCCACCTCTGCCAAGCTGCCACTGTTGGGTCCTTGAGCAAGACCCTTAACCCACAATTGCTTGGATTGTAAGGCTGTATCAATTGTAAGTCGCTCTGGATAAGGGCGTCTGCTAAATGCTGTAAATGTAAATGTAAATGATGGACTATGAACTGACCATGAATTATTTCACAGTTTTCATATGAATTTTGGTGGTAATTTGGCCACTTCATGGGTCTACTCTCACATGTCACAGTACATTTTTCCTGGGAGGAAAGCAGAGGTTTCCAAAATAAATGTTCAGTGATGTATCAGGCCACGGAAAGTTCAAGTTACCAGGTCACTGGAACCGATATAACTATACAATGTATTCAATAGCAGGATGCATGAGCAGGGCAGAGGGTGGAGAGTTGGCGCGGGCTCGCCGCCGCATCACCGCACCCTCACTTATTGATTGGCTGCCGACTGGATAACGAGGAGGTGGATAAACCAGCCGCTGAGATATCACCGCAGATTTCACGCTTACCCAAGCAAGCGGCGGTATTTAAGTAGGTCATACAGAGTGGGGTTTTTAAAATCACAGTCGCCAACTTTTTGTTTAACTACAAGAAATGCAGAGCTGCGCGAAATCCTGGGCGCTCATCACCAGCAGGACCATCAGCGCTCGGCTGCAGGGCAAGAGGAATGTATTTCAGAAAGTGCAAACCAAAAACAAAGTTCTCACCAGTACCCGCGGACTGAGAAGTACTGCGGCGGTACAGTCGAGGATGATTGACAGGATACTGCCGAGACACGATGACTTCGCTGAGAGACATATTGGACCGGGTGACAAAGAGAAAGGAGAGATGCTTAACACACTCGGTGTTGGGGTGAGTTGTGATAATGCCATCCAAAGACGAAACGGTCGTTACTTTGTGCGACTTTGCATTTCAAGTGCTATGCATTACTGAGTTTGACCAAATGTGTTTCAGTCCATGACAGAACTTATAGAAAACACAATCCCAGCATCCATCCGCCTGCAAAGGAGTCTGAAAATGGATGATCCTGTGTGTAAGTTTTCCCTTCTTAAATAACATCAGGTGCGACTGAGTGTGAGAGAGCACGTGTCTTTTGTTGTTGTAATTGAATGCTTTTCCCCAAGACACTATTCAGTTGCGCGACGCATTCACGGCGTGTTCGTGCGTAAAACCGGTAAGGATATTTTGGACAAAAGCAAAGATGAACCTCATGTTTTAACCAAGTGCTTAAATTGAAGCGTGGACGTGGAACCTGAACAAAGGGGAGTGTCTCGCTCGAAATGTAGGCTACACGCTCACTGTGTGCCAATAGCACTGAGCAGACCGGCAGCGCCTCCACTTTGTCTTCCTTTGCACATATTTGGAGTTGTTTTCTTGAGGGAAGAGTGATCTCCCGACGCCAGTAGGATGGCAAGCAGAGTGTAAAGTTCAGCCCCGAGCTGCCGTCACACACGGCCAGTTTGAGCTGGTTGGCGTCAGCCTTACATCATACCACTCAGTGAGCAACTCGACCGAGCTCAGTGAAGCCGTGGGACTGAACTGCACGGCCTTTGTCTGGATCAAAGACTCAAGTGATTTCCATGTGAAATGGTTCTTGCAAGGCTAACAGCAGTTTGAGAGAAAAGTGTCCATGCACTGATGGCAATGTCTGTGCATTGGTGTGGAATTGCATGTATAAGTGGGATTAAAACGTAGTGCGTAATTAGAGATGATTTTTAATCACGTGTAAAACTGGGATGGTTTAAATCATACCTGTTTCGCTCCACAACCAAAATGTATGTATTGTTTTGCTTTGCATTGTCCGCTTTATCAGTTCCACTTACCATATAGCTGCACTTTGTAGTCCATCTTGTTTCTCTACATACTTTGTTCGTCCCCTTTACGTTGTTCTCTAATTATTAGGACCACCACTGATCAGATACTATTTGGGTGGTGTGTTGGTGTGTGTTGATCTGGGGTGAGTGGATCAGGCACAGCAGTCCTGTTTGAGTTTTTAAACACCTCAGTGTCACTGCTGGACTGAAAATAGTCCACCAACCAAAAATGTCCACTACCGTCCTGTAGGCAGGATCCTATGAGCACTGATGAAGGATTAGAGTATAACTAAGACACTGCAACAACAGATGAGCTACTGTCTCTGACTTTGCATCTACAGGGAGGAGCAATATGGTAGACGTGTCTAATGGAGTGCAGAGTGTGTGACCACTGTGTTTAAAACTCCAGTAGCACTGTTGTGCTTGATCCACCAGCACAACACACATTAACACCCCACCATATCAGTGTCACTGCAGTGCTGACAATGATCAAGCACCCAAATGGTACCTGATCTGTGGTGGTTTTGTGGAGGTTCTGATCATTAGAGAACAAAGTAAAGGGGACTAAAAGTATGTAGAGAACTACAGTCTAACTTGTAGATATACTGTTTGCATCTGTATTTTGAGTGGAACTGATAAAATGGACAATGTGTAGAAACAGATGTACCTAATACAGTGAGCAGTGAGTGTATAAAGGGTATTCATGTTTTTTAAACTATATTGTACAGTATATTGCAAGTAGGCCACCATTCTGCTTTGTATGTGGCTTCGAATATAAAATCGTATTTACAGTAATTCCAGAGTACGATCTAAAATTGGTTGAAATAAGCTATAGGTTTGTCTTCAGACATGCATTAACATGTTTCGTCTGATTGAACCACAGTGTTTTTTTTGTTTGTTTGTTTGTTTTTGTAGTCCTCACAAGTTGGTGATGCCTTAGCCGAAAATATTTCCTTTGCACTGGATAGTATTTGGCTGCAAGTGGTGTCAATGCACCAGTGTAGGTGACAACATGGATATTAAGTGATCTATGCATTAAAGCAATAACCACAAGTTTCAGTTGCAGGGTGTTTTTGAAATGTGCATTTTCTGGTGACCTGAAACAAAAATAGCTCATGTAAGAAGGAAGGTATTTCCAGTATAAGATTGAAGATATTTGCATTATAGCAGGAGGTGCATGGATGTCGGTTCCTTCTGTGTGTGTGTTGTGGTAATGAACCAAGCCATGCTGAAGAGCTCCATGGGGGCAATACTGGATTTTGCTGGTTCAACCGCCCATAGCTTGGTTTACAAATACTCTAAGGGATTCACACATTGGCAGTAGCTGTAACCCCCTTAGAGGAGGAAACGATTTGGAACTTTAAATTTATAAATATGCATGTAGCAGATGCACCAGATTATCCAGTTGTAACATAAAGCATTATAGCCTCAATCTTTCTGAAAGACTAGACTGGCAAGATGCATGATCCAGTGACGGGGGACATGGCGAGCATGGCTCCTCTGGATTGCATGCTTTTGCTGAATTAGAACTAAGCAAATAAAGCAATCTGTCCTGATCATTTTAAGAGGTTGTGGTGTGTGGGTGTGTGTGCTTAATATGGCTGCCTCTGTCTGTAATGCTGAATTGTCCTTATTCGGAGTTGGTGTTACTAAGCTGCCACACAATGCCTGAGGGATTCCAGTGTGCACTGGCTTCACTGCTTCAAAGCAACCTGAGATTAGTCTAGTTAGTTAGCTGCTTCAATTGTTGTCACTTGTTTAAAATATGCATTGGATTATATGATTTTATATGGCATTATAGTGTGCTGTTAGTTGTGTATGCTGTGGATAAATGTTTTGTCAACTGAAAGAATGAGGGTGCATGTGACTTGGTACCAGCAGTTTTATTAAAACTCTTCAGGCACTTTATTCAAACGAGTTTGAGAACAAGTTCTGCATTCTCTCATGAAACAGTATGTCATTATACACTCCCTGGACCAAAAATTAGTCACCTTGTCTGAAGATGGCATTGCTCGGGTTATAAATACCTGTGGGGTGTGATGGGATTCGTAGATTTTGAAGAGGTGGTACAGTGCAGTGAATGTCTCGTTGGATGTGTGGAAACGCAAAGCAGATGTTAATGACTGCCAAAAAGGAGGCATCGCAGTTGGTTGTGCCAAAGGTCGTAATGTGAAGGAAGTAGCTGAATTTGCAGGTCTATCGACGCGTCCGGTCATGCAGATCTCCCAGCAGTGGCAAAATCCCAGTGTACGGAGAGTTCTTGTCAGAATTGTGGTCGAAAGACAGAACTACTAGGTACATTTCAGTCACAGGTGACTAATTTTTGGCTTCACTGGTTCATGCGAGTGAGTTGGTAAAGTTTAACAAACCATGGTGACCCAACTATTCCTCATGTAATTATATGCTGCATGTTGACTGCTCCACCCAACAAAACGTTCTGCTGTACTGATGCAGTGATTTTGCTCGCTTTTGACAGGTGAGAATGAAATTCTTGATACCCTCCAAAAAATTGCTTCGAAGAACAAAATGTGGAGATCCTACATTGGCATGGGCTATTATAACTGCTCGGTGCCTCCGGTCATACAGAGAAATCTTCTGGAAAATTCTGGATGGTGTGTATCTGCTTTTCTTATTTTTACAAAGTCTTGTACAGATCTGCATTCTGTAGCCCAGTGGTTCCCAAACCCCCTTTTATAGATGAGAATATTTTCGAGACCCCCAACCCCCCACACAGACGTAGATATTTTTAAACATATTTTAAACATTGTAATTCATACAAACAGTATAGCTTCTTATTGAACAAAACAAAGTGACTCACTATTACAAGTGGGGACTGTGGTAGCCTAGCGGGTAAGGTACTGGACTATGGACCAGAAGGTCCAGGGTTCAAATCCCACCTCTGCCAAGCTGCCACTGTTGGGTCCTTGAGCAAGACCCTTATCCCACAATTGCTTGGATTGTAAGACTGTATAACTTGTAAGTCGCTCTGGATAAGGGCGTCTGCTAAATGCTGTAAGTGTAAGTAACATTGTCTGTATAAGGTACTGGACTATGGAGCATGAGGTCCAGGGATCAACAAATGTAAATGTTACCCTTCTTAATTTTTTTATTTGTAACTGCATTCATTGTTTTCAATGTATTTTCTCAAAATTGCCTTACTGCACCCAGACCCCCACCCCCCAACCCCCCAAATGCCCATCCCCCCCACAATTTGGGAAACTGCTGTAGCCCCAGAATGTGCAGTACCGGTAAATATTTAATTTTAAACCATTAAAATATTCACACAGAATAACAAACGACACAACACAAGTCTCAGTTGGAATGGGCAATTCAGAACATTTTTTATCACTGTAATTTCTTCCACATGTTTAGTACTCTTTACTCTTCCAAGTACATGCAGAACTTGATTTAAATTAAATTCCAGATCTTGAATTTTCATCGTCTTATCTCCCCTTTTAAGGTGTCCTGGTAACTCTTATTTCTTTTTAGATCCCTTCTGACAACATAACTTCATACATGTACTCTTAAAATTAGTTGCACATTTTGTAATACAATGGCTTAACTAAAAAGTCTTTTCAGCTCTCTAATGCTCTCCCTCCTCACAGGGTAACCCAGTACACTCCTTACCAGCCTGAGGTTGCCCAGGGTCGTCTCGAAAGCTTACTCAACTACCAGACCATGGTGTGTGACATTACTGGTATGGCAGTGGCCAATGCTTCACTGCTGGATGAAGGCACAGCAGCTGCCGAGGCCATGCAGCTCTGTCACAGGTTCGAACCCTTATTCAAAACCACAATGTAGATAAAGATAGCCCTGTCCACGTGGCTCATATTGATTCCTTTATGATTTCAGGCAAAACAAGAGAAGAATATTCTACGTCGATCTCCATTGTCATCCCCAGACCATCGCAGTGGTGCAGACCAGAGCCAAGTACATGTTGACTGAGCCTCAGTATTGCGATAAACCTTGTAATATGCTAATAAAGTGCTGTCCATGTTAATTGTGTGACATGCGTATGTTTAGTTACATTGGTGTGAAGATTGTGCTGAAGCTGCCCCATGAAATGGACTTCAGTGGGAAGGATGTGAGTGGCGTGCTCTTCCAGTACCCTGACACTGAAGGTAGAGTGGAGGACTTTTCAGAACTTGTGGATCGAGCCCATAAGGGTGGGGTATGTACAGCCGTATAAGGCTATTCAATTTTGTATATAGCGAGAGCATTTTCTCATTTGTGTAAAGATCGATGCTTGATTAGTCAAACCGAATGATGGTTACATTTATTTCAAGTGAAAATAAATGTAAATTGTTCCAGCTGTATTATATACTGAATATATAATCTTATACTGAATTACGTACAATATAGTATATTTACAGTTTTACTCTATCATTGGCAGTTGGGCTGTTTGCACCAGTACAGTGTTGCGTACTAGCAGCCAGCAATGTCCTTTCAAAGAAAGTCAATAACTAAAGGGACTCTCTTAATGGGTCAGCAGTTTCCCTCATGTTAGCTTGCCTACGATTTACTTGGAATTCGTTCCCAGTGTGGCTCATTTGCCTTTTTTGTAATAGCACAGAATTGATTATAGCAGGAGAATATGATTAGTTTCCAGTGTGCATTACCTGTATATTCCTATTCGTAGAGAAGAGGAGAAGTTGTTTTAAAATTGTTTGGATACTTTTGACATGTATCCTGTGCATTGCATTTTGATTAGGCTTTGGCTTGCTGTGCTACCGATTTGCTGGCGCTTTGTATCTTGCGTCCACCTGGGGAATTCGGAGTGGATATTGCTCTGGGTAGCTCGCAGCGCTTTGGTGTACCTCTCTGCTACGGTGGACCTCATGCTGCCTTCTTTTCGGTCAAAGAAAACCTGGTCAGGATGATGCCGGGGAGGATGGTTGGAGTCACAAGGTGAGTTTTCATTGCCTAAGATGCCAGCAGTTATTTTTCATTGGTTTGTTCTACATCTTGTAGTTTCAGTGTGGACAAATGTGGTTTGTTTACATTCATATTCACTTGTTGACAAAAAATAACTCGCCAAGAAGTTGTTGGAATCGAATAAATCTTTATATGTATGAATGTAACTATGATGTATGTAAGTGATTACTATATTAGAGTGAAAGGATAAATTGATTGGGGAAAATTGTACAATTGAATGGAGACTCTTGTTGGATACAAGATGAGATGATACGGAACATTTGCCCAGAGATGTTACAGCTGGGTCTGTAGACACTCGTAGGTTGCTGAAGCTGGTGTCCTAGCTGGTCCCATAAATGCTCAATTGGCAATAAATCTGGCAACCGGGCAGGCCAAGGAAGTTGCATTCTAGTGTAGACCTTCCTGGGAAAGCCTTGCTGTTTTTGGTCGACAGATGTGGCCGCAGGATGTCCTGCACATATCGCTGAGCTGTTAGTGTACCTCGTGTCACTACTAGGTGTGACTGTCATATGCAATGGTTCCCCAGATCATCACACCAGCAGTTGGGGCAGTGTGTCGCTCCACAACGAAGGCAGGACTAAAGCGTACATCCCGAGGCCTCCATACTCGAACCTGACTGTCATTGGATCCCAAATGGATTTGTCACTAACGATGATACGGTTCTATCCATAGCAGTTCAGGTTTCTCATTCACAGCACCACTGCAAACTTGTCGATGGATCAAACAATCCTCTCTGTCTGGGCCGTCCAGAGCCTGTTCACTGTGTGTGTGTGTGCGCGTGTACCCTCACGGAACCACTGCTCCCAACACCTCCTAACAGCTGGGTCAGAATGGCTTAGAAGGTGGGCAGTTCGTCAAAACATCCATTTTGCTTCTCTCAGCCCAATGATATGCCCGCTCTCGGTCTGTCAACTGGGCAAACTGTCTGAGTGCATTGTAGAGGCATGTCTAGCAGTCAATGATCTCTCACCAAGAAGTACACTATCCAAAAGTATCCTCCGAGAGCCTTTTTATAGAGCAGCGGGGGTGCACTTTTGCTCCCTCTTGTGGCAAGACCCAGTGTCTAATCAGACCACACTTGTAATCATTTGCATATCTCTGACACAGAACTTCATGCCGAGTTTTGCAGCAATCTGACATTTCTGTCTGGGTGCGTTATTTATTTATTTATTTTTTGTCAGAGATTGTATTTGACTCAGATATTCAGCACTACCTCAAGGCTTCCATTTTTTTTTTATGTATTGTTTCTCCTGTTTTCTTTCACATTCCAAGGACATGCATTGGGTTAATTGGTTGCTCTAAATTGGCACAATATGAATGTCTGCCCAGTCTCGATGCAGCCATGCTCCTGCCGTGAATAGCCATTGATGCTGATGCGATGTTAACGAAACAAATAAATTAATTGAAACCAAACGATGCAGCACTGGGAGATTATTCAGACATGGCCAATCATGCCTTCTTATGGGAAGGCATCATAGTGCATGCCTGTGTGATGCCTTTCCATAAGAAGGCACCACAGTGGTGGGCTAGGTATTTGCCCCTGTGCCACCGAGTGCTAGATACATGTATAGATACTTTTCATTTTTGACAATTGTATGCTTCCAACAGAAAAGGCTCTTTTTGGTTCCAACATGACCCCAGTGCACAAAGCAAGGTCCATGATGCCATGTTTAGGTGAGTTTGGTGCTCAGGATCTTGAGGGACCCACCCACAGCCCTGACCTCAACCCCATCAAACACTTTTGTGATGAACTAGAACGGGGACTGCCAACCAGGCCCAGTGTATGACCTCAAAAAAGCTCTTCTGAATGCATGGGCTAAAATTCCCACAGACACCATCAAAATCTTGAAGAAAAAGCCTTTGTAGAAGAGTGGAAGCTGTTCTAGCCGCATAGGCATCTTGATGCTTAATGGATTTAGAATTTATAAGGTGTCCGAATACTTTTGTCCATCTAGTGTGTGTGTATATATCTATTGGATTTAGTTTTCATTTTCTGTTACACTCCTGTAACGTTTAGGCTACAATCTCCTTTGTCTTTACCTCTTGTTATGCAGGGATGCTGCTGGTAAAGATGTATATCGTCTAGCCCTGCAGACCAGAGAGCAGCACATCCGTAGAGACAAAGCCACGAGCAACATCTGCACAGCTCAGGTGCTAAACAAAACTGAAGAAAATTACATGATGAGGCTACATGGTGAGGAATTTGCACTTAATAACTCCATCCTCTTCTTAATCCTCTCCTTTCTGTTTAGGCTCTGTTGGCGAACATCGCTGCTATGTATGCGCTCTACCATGGCCCACAAGGTCTGAGACACATTGCTGAAAGAACCCACAATGCAACCCTGATTCTCGCTGAGGGTTTGTGATGATCTTTGCTATACGCACAGTGTTGTTCAGCACTTATGGAATGTCAGTGCATTCACGTACCTTCTTGCCATCACAGGTCTTAACAGAGCTGGACACAAAGTCCAGCACAAAAACTTCTTTGACACACTGAAGATTCATTGCGGTGTGGCTGCCAAAGACGTGCTGGAGAAGGCTGCCCAGCGCAAAATCAATTTACGAGTCTACAGTGAAGGGCTGGTAAGGTTGATGATTTTTTTTTTTTCAGCGTCTGAGAAGAACCTGCAGCCTGTCTTTGTTACTTTTAAAATTCATTTATTCAGATGCCTCACGTCTGTTGCTTAAACGCTTTCAGCTTGGAGTGTCATTGGATGAGACCGTTACAGAGAAGGACTTGGATGATCTGCTCTGGGTCTTTGGATGTGAATCATCTGCTGTGAGTACACTTAATCTAAAGGAACCAGCTTTTTCAGTGAAATATTTTTCATTTCAATGGAATTTATTGTTTTCAGAAAAATTTATTACAGAATTCCATGCAGTTAAACTTTGCTAGCAAAGCTTAAGTTTGTCAGTGAACTCTGACCAAATCCCAGAAGTTGAATCTGTTCATCTGGACATAGTTTGTGGGAGAAACGTTTCGTCACTCATCTAAGTGACTCCTTCAGTCTCAGCAGTTGGAAAACTTCCCCAATCTTATATACAGCACCTTTGCATAACGACTGGTACCAGCACCATTGCATAACAATGGGACCGGTGATCAGTTTAATATGCAGATTGACATAGCCATTAACGACAATGTGTGCCATTCACACAGGATTGGGGAAGGGCTGTGATGGCTCCATTGTAAGA
Source organism: Ancistrus triradiatus (assembly GCA_025084515.1). Lineage (NCBI taxonomy): Eukaryota > Metazoa > Chordata > Actinopteri > Siluriformes > Loricariidae > Ancistrus > Ancistrus triradiatus. The sequence goes on from JAJAGP010001024.1 coordinate 203,313, forward strand.
TGGTGAGAGGTGTACTCTGAGGCCCCCTCCTCGGTTCAGGGATGGATGTTCTCTTTTTACAAAAATGGCTTCTTTTACATGCATCAAGACGTTCTGACCAGCAAATTTGTCCTCATTTTGTAATTTAGTGTTGTGTAATATAATGCAGTCATGCAATTATTAAGCCCATATCCAGTCAGCTGTGTCCTGTGGGCAAAAACACTGTTCCAGATTTCCAGGCATTCCATTCATTCCAAGGCTTGTCGAGAACCGAAAATGATGAATTTTTCCCTTAAGAAATAATTGAATGAGTCTGTTCCAGACCCCCAGAAAATCCACACTGTATAAGACATTGCATACATTAATGGAGTTGTATTGTACAGCTGCTCCATGATTTGTTATGGGGATATGTTCTGATAAATCCATCATAAGTTACATGTAACATGAACTGATGAGTTTAACAAATGTTTGGTAGAGCAGCCTATATTGTATAATAGCAGAGCCTATGATAAGTAATAAGTAAGTTAATGTTTAGAACACTTACATTAGCCTATAGTTGGCCAAAATCAAACACAAAGCTTATTTTATAATGAAGTGTTGAAAAATTTTACATAATTTAGTGAGTAATGGAAAGTGAAAAATAAAACACTTACTCAATTGGTGAACTCTGGGTGCTAGCATATCTGATAATACTAACTGCAGTCTGTGTTCTGGAGCATTAAGTTCTTGTTTTCCTTTTGGTTGGCAGTCAATACAACCCATTTTAGGACCCATGGAGACTTATTTGCACTTTGAATATAATGCTGTAGTTGTAAAAAATAAAGGAAAACACAAATGGCAGAGATCTTCACTGAATAATGGATATTGTGAAACTGAATCCTGAATCGAGTTTCGGCTGAAACGAGTCACATGGCTCAATTTTTCTGGTCAAAGCGCGTTGAGAACCGAATTTGACCAGGTCAGAGGTGGCCGAGAACCGAGGTACCACTGTACATGGTTATTTATTTATTTATTGAGGAAAATGGTCCAGTATGACACATCTGTGCGTATAAAAAGTATGTGCACTGCTAGGATTAGCAGTTAGTTTGAGTATGAAATTAGTCAGGTGTTTTCCATCACTTTCAGTCAGGTGTGATTGGGCACCTTGTATTTAAAGAAGTGGGATCTATAGAAGTCTAACCTTCACAACATGCAGTACTGTGTAAAAGTCTCAGGCATTCTATAATTTTATATATAAGTTTATATTCTGCTCATTCTTTAAGTTTTAGTGCTCACTTCCCTTCTATACTACAGGCTGTAGTCCATCTGTTTCTCTACATACTTTATTAGTCTCCTTTATTCTGTTCTATAATGGTCAGGACCCTCACAGGACCTCCACAGATCAGGTCCTATTTGTGTGGTGGATCATTCTCAGCAATGCAGGGACACTGATGTGGTGGTTGTGTGCTGGTACGATTTGATCAGACACAGCACTGGAGTTTTAAAACACTGTTTTCATCACTGTCCGCTTTATTTGAGAAATTCATTCATATTGCTCTACTTTGTAGATGTAAAGTCAGAGACAGTAGCTCAACTGTTGTTGCACAGTGTGGTTTGGGCATGTTTTGCTGCAACTGGCCAAGGCGACTTGCCACATTTGATGATAACAATGAATTCTGAATTACATTGGCAAATTCTAGTTGTCCGTAACTGAATCTCAAGTGAACCCGAGTCCTGCAACAAGGCCATGTCTCTAAGCACTCAAATCATTCTACCAAAGAATGGAAAAAGACTAAAGTTGATGTTTTTGAATGACTAAGTTGTGGAAACAATTAACGTGAAGACACCCACCAATATTGCAGAGTTGAAGCTTTCTTGTGTATGGAAAAAAGGCCTAAACTCCTCCAAGCCAATGTGCAGGACTGGTCAGCAATTCCCAGAAACATTTAGTTATAGTTATTGCACAAGGAGGTCACACAAGGTACAAGCCGTTTTGGAGCACTCTGCTATGTCTGTAATTTAAAAGCCATTTTAGCTGGTAAACGTATATTAACCAAATAAGTCTATATACCATCTTGTCTAGAGACTGTGGTGATATTTAATGTACTGGATTATGTAGAAGGTCCAATCCCAAATCCCACTGGCACAGTTGAGCCCTTCAGAACTTAACCCACAGTTGCATGGGGTGTGAGATTTGTATCAGCGTAAGCTGATCTGGATAAAGGTGTCTGCTAATTGTAAATGTAGTCTATATACTGGGTCTGTACTCTAGTAATTGTGTTTTTTGTGTGTACTGTATGTGTACATTTGCTTCATCCAGCTTGACTGTTCTCTCCACATGTGATCTCATATCTTATTTAAAGTGTGGTATTTGTGGCTTATCTAATCTTACTGTTTAGCAGCACGGCAAATATGCTGGTTCATGTTTAATATGATAATACCAGTGCAGATATTGATGTAACAGACACTATGTAAATAGGAACATGATTAAAAATAAAATTGACAAATGGGTCACAATTCTGCTTCAGAATAAAGTCAATTCAAATGCTATCTATGTAGTGTATTTTGCAAAAGAACATGGTCTCCTGCAAAGTCCTAAACCAAACTGACAACCAATATCATTCTTAAACATGTGCAGAAAATGCCAAACACGCCCTACACTATTAATGGCCATGCAAGGAGCTCGCTCATTCATTTGGCTGTCGATTCCATTCTCAGCAGTAGCTATGTATGATGCTGCTGAAAGAAATATGTAGAGAAACTGTATGCTTTAAAAAGTCTTTCTTACAGTGTTAGGTCTGATAAATCACTATACACTCACCGGCCACTTTATTAGATATTGGGTTGGACCTGCTTTTGCCTTTAGAACTGTCTTAATTCTTCATGGTAGAGATTCACCAAGGTGCTGGAAATGTTCCTCGGAGATTTTGGTCCATAACCACATGATGGCATCACCTGGTTGCTACAGATTTGTCAGCTGCACATCCATGATGCAACTCTCCCATTCCACCACATCCCAAAGGTGCTCTGTTGGATGACTGTGACTGTGGAACATTGTCATGTTCAAGAAACCAGTTTGAGATGATTTGAGCTTTCAGATATGGCATGTTATCTTGCTGGAAGTAGCCATCAGAAGATGTTACACTGTGATCATAAAGGGATGTAAATGGTGAGCAGCAATACTTGGGTAGGCTGTGGTGTTTAAACGATTCTTAATTGGTCTTAGGAAAATATCCCCCAAACCATTACTCCAGCAGCAGCAGCCTGAACTGTCAGTACAAGGCAGGATGGATCCATGCTTTCATTTTGTTTCTGCCAAATTCTGAACCTACCATCTGAATGACTCCTCAGACCAGACTCATCCAGTTTTGGTGTGCCTGTGCAAATTGCAGCCTCAGTTGCCTGTTTTTAGCCAACAGGAGTGGCACCCAGCATGTTCTTTTGCTGTGGCCCATCTGCTTTAAGGTTTAACGTGCATTCAGAGATGCTCTTTTGCATATCTTGGTTGTCATGATTGGTTATATGAGTGGTTATTTGAGTTAGTGTTGCCTTTCTATCAGCTTGAAGCAGTCTGGCCATTTTCCTCTGACCTCTGACATCAACAATGCATTTTCATTTACTGCCCACACTGGACAGTTTCTCTTAAATCCCAGTACATGAGCAGTTTCTGAAATACTCAGACCAGCCTGTCTAGCACCAACAACCATGCCAAGTCACTTAAATCACCTTTCTTCCTCTTTCTGTTGCTCGGTTTGAAGTTCAGCAGGTCATCTTGTCCATGTCTCCATGCCTAAGTGTTTCTGCCATCTGATTGGTTGATTTACATATTTGCATCAGTGAGCAGTTGAACTGGTGTAGCTAATGAAGTGGCCCAATTGTCATGGCCTTAGGTTTTGGTATTGGGGCTGTTTTGTTTCTGGCTTTGATTGTCCATTCAATGGCAGCAGTGGCTACAATAATTTTGAAGCCCTGTTTGTAAGGTTCAGAAATGCCCATTTTGGTGAAACAATAAATCAATACCTAATCTGGTACATGTTTATTTTTTTATATTATTAAACATGGCATTTGTAATTCACACCCTGAGTTTCTCCTTTCTTTCAGGAGCTTATTGCTGAGAAAATGAGTGAGAGAACTAAAGGCCTGTTAGCAAGTCCTTTCAAGAGGACCAGCAAGTTTCTCACCCATCCAGTCTTCAACAGGTCAGTTCCAAACTCTTGAAATAAGTCATATGGTTTGTTATTTTCTATTTAAACACTGAAAAGGCTTGGTAAGAGGAAATGGGTCAGCATGAATTAAAAATCATATTGCTAGATACCATTAATAATATTTTTAGATGTCAAAAGTTGCCCCAGTATTAAGGAAAGCAAAGGTATTTTAGATTACATGCTATAGAAAATATTCAAAATAGAAAATTTGAAACCACAAATCAATCCATTAAGTGAAAGGAAGTTATGCAGACCATGAGAGAATTATTTTTGCCAGTAGCAAGCCTAGGTTGAGAGTGCCAAGGACTGCCCATTAAACATGAAGAGGGCAAAACCAATTGAGGACTAAAACCCCCCCAAAAATGGACTAATCTGATGTATATAAGAATTAAATGACATAAATGGATCATTTATTTTAAAACAATGAATGATAGGTTAAATAAATGGATGCTAATTAAATACATGATGTAATCAAGGAATAATTTAGTTCAGTATACAAAAGCACAAGCCCTAAGTTTCAGCCCTTACACAGTTTGTATAAAACTAATTCATTACACTTTTACTTTCAGTTATCACTCAGAAACCAACATTGTGCGCTATATGAAAAGACTGGAGAACAAAGACATTTCCCTTGTGCATAGTATGATTCCTTTGGTAAGTAATTAATAAGGCAACTTCAGATATCATTTTCGGTAAACATCACACTGAAAGGTGTCTGTCTGTACATGCAGGGATCTTGCACAATGAAGCTGAACAGTTCCTCAGAGCTCATGGTGAGTCATGCTTTTTCTGGCTTACTCAGGATAATCAGGGATCAGATTGGAGGCGTTGTCAAGGTTCTGTCTGCTCTGAATAGAACAATGTGTGAAATCACCAAGACCATTCACACTAGATGCATTGGAATGTGCAGCCCTACACCCTTTATTGCTTTGCCAAATGGCCAGTCGTTTCTCATTGACTCCTGTATTTTCCCCAACTGATCCAGTCCATTCATGAGAACATTTTTCTCACTCACTGACAGCCAATCACCTGGCAGGAATTTGCCAACATCCACCCATTTGTGCCGTTGGACCAAGCCGAGGGTTATCAGCAACTCTTTCGGCAGCTGGAGAAGGATCTTTGCGAGATCACAGGATATGACAAGATCTCCTTCCAGCCGAACAGGCAAGCACTGCCTTCGTTACAGTTAATAAAACATAGATTGTGTAAAGTAAAGCACTACTTTTCAGCCATGTTAGCATTCAGAGAGATGGAATCAACATTTTTGGGATTTGGTAAGAGTAAGACTTTGATTAAAATGGTAAAACCTTTACATTTACAGCATTTAGCAGACACCCTTATGCAGAGTGACTTACAACTTATACAGTTTTACAATCCAAGCAATTGTGGGTTAAGGGTCTTGCTCAAGGAGCCAACAGTGGTAGCTTGGAAGAGGCAGAATTTGAACCCTGGGCCTTCTGGTCCAAAGTCCAGTACCTCAACTGCTAGGCCACCTATAAAAAAGCTAAACCTAATTAAAAGTACTGCTTTGATAAGGCCCCAGTCATTGATTTTATAAAGGCATTGTTAATCCAGAATGGTTCACAGCTAACTCGTACTTGACACAACCCACTCCCTGAATGTTTAGGTTTTTGTTTCTAATTTCTGTGAAAGCACATAAACGTTTTATGCCTTTGCTATGGTGTCTAATTTGCACCGTCCTCAAACACAGCTCAAAGCCTGTTTCTGAGATGAGGGATATTATACGAAATCCATCAACAAATCCATATGCTAAGATAATATAAGAAAGACTGAACAGTCGTTCTTCCTGTAGACAGATAAGCTGATTAGTTGCAGTTAATGTTTGGTGAATCCGTGTACATCCACCTTAAGACTGTGTTCATGCCAAGATGTACTTTATCCTCATTCAGATGAGTTGCTGGCATTAGAATAGTCTCGGTGCTGTAAACTTTGAACTGTAATTTGCTGAGACGGTCTGACTGATGGAAAGCTGTGTTGCTTTTTTTCTTAGTGGTGCTCAGGGGGAGTATGCTGGCCTGGCTGCTATCAAAGCCTACCTGAACTCCAAAGGAGAATCCCACAGAACCGTGAGTATCCACATTGGCAGTCTAAAACAGAAACTGATTTTAAAATATGTCCATGTAAATTAATCAAGCCACAGAAAAGATAAGTCATGTACAGGTGACCTTGATGAAGATTAAATCACTGCAGCAGTTATCAGAAGGGCTTTGTGCACTGCTATGTACTGTACAGACAGATAAGAATAGATGAGCTAGTCAAAGGCCAATGGAGAATGAATAAACTGGGTGATTAGATTGATCTCGTAGTCATTTAACCTGTTCTTAGAACCACTGTGCCACTATGCTGAGTCATAAGTAACTAGAACTTTGAGTATGTAACAACACAAATCTGCTGTGCCTCTGTGATCTGAATGGTGATAGAAATAAGTGACAGAACTTTCACAACAACGATAAAAGAGCTGTGTCAGCATGGTAATGAAGACTGGGGGGAGGAATTTAGCCAAGATCTTATTTCTAGTAGAACTTGAACTGCTCCCATATAAGCACGTAGATTGCAGATGGGGGTATCTGAAACCATCTACAGCCTTAAATTATCCTTTGCCTTGCCGTTCTACACCAAAGTGTTCTGTTACAAAATGTTTTAGATGGAGTACATGGATTTTTTTTTATTTATTCTGTGTTTGAGATAAACAAAAATGCATCATAATCAAAACTAATGGTGATCAAATGGTTGATCTTGTAAATGAAACAGAACTGTCTCAGAAAATAAAACCTCTAAAATGGATAGCTCTTCCATCCTATCACTGGTTCCACAAAAGATCATTATTAAGCTGTTAAATAAAGGAAGCTTTTCCTGACCTCATTCCACTCTTAACTTTTATTGGATTTCTGTCTTTTTCAGTTAAAAATTGCATTTGCAATCCTAGGCTTTTTTGTCAGCCATTCAGGGTGTGTATATACAATCCTCTCCACACCTAAATTTGGTCTGATTTAAAAACATCCATCATCAAGGAATAAGTGTTTTGAAGAGTACTAAACGTGACACAATTACTGACACCCCTAGAAATTCTTAGACACGAAATGTAACTAGAGCATTTGTTCCGGTTGTATTGAACTCTATTGAACTCTAAGCTTTCCAGCAGTAATCAGTGGGTTCCTGTTTCAGTGGGGTGTACATACAGCAGATGAGGTGACAAGGGGTAAAATTCTCTTGGGCATTTTTCAACATGGGTTTAAGACAACACACAATTCAAGTATGTTACCCTTCAGAAGTTGGGGAATGCCAATTAAAAAATGACCACATGCCTACAGCAATCTAGTGTCTAGAGTTTACTTGGAATAAAGGTTGCATCACAGCTCCAGAAATCCCGGTTCGATCCCGACCTCAGACTCTGCCTGTGCAGAGTTTGCATGTTTACATTTATTTACATTTACAGCATTTAGCAGATGCCCTTATCCAGAGCGACTTACAATTGGTACAGTCTTACAATCCAAGCAATTGTGGCTTAAGGGTCTTGCTCAAGGACCCAACAGTGGTAGCTTGGCAGAGGTGGGATTTGATGTGTGGGAGGTAGCTTAGTGGTTATGGTACTGGACTCTAGACCAGAAGGTTGAGGGGTGGGATTTGAACCCTCAACCTTCTGGTACTGGACTCTAGACCAGAAGGTTGAGGGTTCAAATCCCACCCCTCAACCTTCTGGTCTAGAGTCCAGTACCATAACCACTAAGCTACCTTCCACACATGTCCTCATGTCCGGGTTCAATCCAGATAAACAGCGTTCCTCCCACATTCCAAAGATGTGTGGGATGATTGGTTGATTGATTACACTAACTCTGAATCTTCCGATCCTAACATGTGACTAGTTTCAATGTAACCTTGTGTCTGTCGTTAAATAGCCAGTGATGCTGAAAGTGGCATTAAATAAACCGAATAAACAAACTAACTTGGATTTAAGAAAATTTAGTGACCAGCATTCCTGTTGCTGGAAACATCATTAATGAGAGAGGTCAGTGGAGAAAGGCCAGACTGCTAGAAGCTTCCAGAAAGGATATGGTTGCTCGTTACCCAGTCTGTACAAATGTGGGTAGCAGAAAAACATCTCAGAATGTACCACTGAACCAGGCTCATCAAAACTAGACAGCTGAAGACTGGTGAAATGGTAGGCTGGTTTGACGAATCCTGATTTCTGCTCAGGCACACAGATGGTAGGGTCAGAATTTCATACCAGTAGCATGGATCCATAAACCAACCGTACCTTGTGTCAACAGCCTGGCTGGTGGAGGTGTTGTAATGGTGGATTGAATTTCTTGGTACATTTTTAATGCCAATTAATCATCAGTCAGGGGAATCACTTACCAACATTACAACCCCAACCAGAAACAGTTGGAACGGTATGGAAAGTGTTAATTAAAACAAACAAACAAAAACGCAGTTTCTAACATTTACTTTGTCTTTTATTTCATTGCAGACAGTTTATTCATGTCAGATATTTCATAAGTTTTTCTGGTCAACTTCATTTGTTAATAAACATCCATTCCTGCATTTCAGGCCTACAAAATGTTCCAAAAAAGTTGGGGTGGGGGCAGTTTGGAGCTAGTGATTAAAATCTAAACTAGTTAATGATGTGATGTCAACAGGTGATTAATCTTGATTTGGTACAAATTCAGTATCCGCGAAAGGCATTCAGATGGGCAGATGATTTCCAGTTTGTCAAGAAATGTGTGAGAATATTATTTAAATGTTTATAAACAATGTTCCTCAAAGAAAGATTGGAAGGAATTTGCATAATTCTTCCTATACAGTGCGTAATATTATTGAACAATTCAAGGAATCTGAAGGAATTTCAGTGCACAAAGGGAAAAGGTGCAAACCTAAACTGAACACCCATGATCTCTGATCCCTCAGACATCACTGCATCAGGAACCATCATTCATCAATAGGTGATAGAAGCACATGGCAAGGGATTACTTTATCAAGCACTACGCTACAGAGTTACATTCACAAATGCCACTTAAAAGGTCATTGGGGAAAAAAAAAAAAAGTTATGTTGCCCATGTGCAAAAGCGCTGTTGACTTCTCTGGGCTCGGAGGCATGTATGATGGAAATTCACCCAGTGTAAATGTGTATTGTGGTCAGATGAATTAGTATTCCAGATCATTTTTGGAAAAAATGTACACTCTGGACAAAAGACCAAAAGGAAGATCCATTTACATTTACAGCATTTAGCAGACGCCTTTATCCAGAGCGACTTACAATTGATACAATCCTACAATCCAAGCTATTGTGGGTTAAGGGCCTTGCTCAAGGACCCAACAGTGGCAGCTTGGCAGAGGTGGGATTTGAACCCTGGACCTTCTGGTCCATCGTCCAGTACCTTACCTGCTAGGCTACCACAGATCCAGACTGTTATCAGCTATAAGTCCAAAAGCCAGACTCTGTCATGGTATGGGAGCCCTTGGCAAAGGTCATTTACACTTCTGTGCTGGCAGCAGTAATGCAGAAATGTATGTTGAGATTTTTAAGCAACATGTGCGCATTCTGTACCAACGACGTGCGTTGCATTTTTCAAAATGACAAAGTAAAACAAGCCAAATCAGGAAGTTACGACTGAAATATGGAAATCCCTTCCAATCTTTCTTTGAGGTACATTGTTTTCCAAAACTTCAATCATTTTCTCACACATTTGTTGATAAACTGGAGATCCTCTGCACATCTTTGCTCCTCAAAGACTGACGATTACAATCACCTGTTGACATCACCTGTTTTGAAATCAGAATTTTTTTTTTTACCTCATTACTAACCCTAAATTGCCCCTATCATTTTTCTTCCGTTTGTTTGTGAAGATTACTTGAAGCTTTGGACCTGTCTGCATTGCAGTGCTCCCACATGACTGGCTGATTTGCGTTATTGTATGAATAGGCAGGTTTACAGGTTTTCCTAGAGAAGTGGCCAGTGAGAGCATAATAGTCATTAAGGTTTTATAACAGTTATTTGATTATATAATACAGTACAAAAGAGTGCTCGAGTGGCCATGACCTAGTTTGATTATGACATATGTTGTTAAACCTGTTCTATCTACACAGCTTTAAAAATATCCTAAGTTTACTCTGTTTAAATTGCAGGTGTGTCTAATTCCGAAGTCAGCTCATGGAACCAACCCTGCCAGTGCTCAGATGGCTGGTATGAAAGTCCAGGTGGTAGAGGTGGACAAAGATGGTAGCATTGACGTGGCTCACTTGAAAGCAATGGTATGTTTAATAGTATATAGATTTTAAAAATACATACGTGTGTGTGTGTGTGTGTGTGTGTGTGTGTGTGCGCGCGTGTGTGTACTCATGACCTGCCACCATTTTCTTATCACTGCTCATTGTTACAGTGAACTGCTGGAGGGGAAAAGCCTGGAACCAGGAAATTCACTTGCATAGACTTCTAGTACACAAAGATATATAAATATTTGATATAAAACTCAAACTAACACATGTCTGGGTAATCAGAATATTCCACAATATCGTCTGTTTTTTTTTTTTCTTAAGATTATTTGTAAGTCGGTTATTTGTCGCACATCACAAGCCTGAAAACAAACTCTTGGAATCAGGAGTGAGTGATATTTACAGGTACAGATCTGCAGTATGCAGTCTTGTTACTCCCAAATGCATGAGAATGGTTCCTTTAGGCTCTGTTAGAGGATAGGCCCCAGCTTCCAGTGACCCTAAATGGGATTAATGGGAAATAAAATTTACATTTACTGCATTTAGCAGGCACCCTTATCCAGAGCGACTTACAATTGGTACAGTCTTACAATCCAAGCAATTGTGGGTTAAGGGTCTTGCTCAAGGACCCAACAGTGGCAGCTTGGCAGAGGTGGGATTTGAACCCTGGTCCTTCTGGTCCATAGTCCAATACCTTACCCGCTAGGCTACTAGACCAATGAACTGTGATGGTCGCCAAAATCTGCTCTCTTCTTGGATTCAGACTCTGTTTAGAATGACTCTGCTGTTTTTGGATACACACACTTTTGTTGTATGTATTTTGTTCCTTGAAAGTTTGTGAACCATTTAGACTTTCTGTTTTTCTGCTTAAATATGACCTAAACCCTCAACGGATTATTACACAAGTCCTAAAAATAGATAGGCCTGCACAGAGGCTCGGTGGGGAGCACTGCCGCCTCACAGCAAGAAGGTCCTGGGTTCAATCCCAGGGTGGAGCGGCCTGGGCCCTCCCGTGTCCGCCTGGGTTTGCTTCGGGTATTCCGGTTTCCTGCCACTGTCCAAAGACATGCATTAGGTTAATTGTTATGCTAAACTGGCATGAGTGTGTGTATATATACACGACTAGTCTTGATGTAACCTTGTGTATGTCGCTGAAATGGTCTGTGAAGCTGATGGTGACATTAAATTAAACAAATCTACAAATAGATACCTTATTTATTATTGATATTACCCAATTACAAGCGAGACAGATATTATCCATGGCCATGTATTTACTGAGAAAATGATCCAGTATTACACATCTCCTTGATGCATAATGCCTCTTGTGAAGCAATAACTACAGCTCTGGAAACATAATCATTCTTGTGTATAGAACAGCCTCAACTGAGGTATGTTGGTGCATTTTTTTCCACATGAACTGCTTTTACAACAATACTATTGGATTATGGCCAGGACTTTGACTTGGCCACTCAAATATAATTCCTCTAACCTTTTTTGGTAGAACAACTTGTATCCTAGGGGTCTTGCTGCAATACCCACGTGCTGTTCATGGACAGATGAGCTGACATACATTTTTCTTTAGAATTTCTGGATTCATTCATTGTTCTATCAGTTTTTCATGTGACTTTATTCAATTATTTTTCTGTTAATATTTTATTTATTTTCTGAACTATTACTACAGACTTATTTGACTAGATAAAGTAGTTTCAATCTTGCATCTATCATCTAAGCCACCCAAGGAGGTTGGGTCTCTTGAGTCTTGGTCATCTCAAGGTTTCTTCCTTATGTTTAGGGAGTTTTTCCTTTCCACTGCCACCCTAGGCTTGCTCAGTTTGGGATTGGTGCTAGATATTAGAAGATAATCTAAAATTGTAAAGCTGCTTTGAGACAATGCTCCATGGTAAAAAGTGCTATAGAAAGAAATCTGACTTGACTAGTATTTGTCAGGCTAAGAGCAAAACAAGAGGTTAGTTGAGGACAGTATTTTGCACAAATGGCTGGAACAGTTTGGAGTTTCTGACCATCTCTGAGATTTTTCATTAACGCAGCCCTTGTATTAACATAAAGACAGCAGAACACTCCTTGAGCAGCATTTAAGCTGAGGGTTCAGAATCTTATCTCCACTGTTCCTCCCACAGGTGGACAAACACAAAGTGAACCTGGCTGCCATAATGATCACATATCCTTCAACTAATGGTGTGTTTGAGGAGAATGTCAGTGAAGTGTGTGAGCTCATTCACCAGAATGGAGGACAGGTATATCTGGATGGGGCCAACATGAATGCACAGGTGAGATGTAAAGCAGTCAGTGGTGCTTAAACATGAATCCATAAACCTAATACAGTAAGAATGTACTTTCATTTAAAAACGAAAATCAGTAAGTTTACGTTGAGCAAAACCTTTCCCGACAGGTTGGATTGTGCCGGCCGGGAGATTATGGTGCGGATGTTTCTCACATGAACCTTCACAAGACTTTCTGCATTCCACATGGAGGAGGAGGACCTGGCATGGGGCCCATTGGAGTGTAAGTTTAGCCTTGTCTTTTAAAATCTTTTCTGGGTTTCTCATGTCTTGGTGTTCACAACTTCATCATTGATAGGAGTCATTCCTACACAACATGCAGAGTTCTATGGGTTTTGTGCTGTGCTGTTTGATTGTAACTGTTTTGGTATGTTTTACGTCGATACTTGCACATGAGTATACAAAAGAAAACAAAACAAATTCAAACCATGCCAGATCATGATGCACAGCCAAGGACTAGTTAAAAGAATTAGTAAAGGGGTAATGACTGCAATAAAGTGGGAATTTAATAAATCAGAGGAAGATAAAAAAAATAGTGGCTGACCAATCCCATGTTCTTCAGTCTGAATAACAGCTCTTGGCCTCTGGCAGCAAATGTAATTTTTAAAAATGATTTTGTAACCATGTTGATGAATTATACAGTAATGCACAATAAATGTCTGCTTTTCTATCTGGGTTATGTAGTACCACAAGGATTGTGTAATGGTCAATAAGCCTACTGTGCATTATAAGCCGTGAAATATGTTGGTTTTTGTAATGACTAAATGTAAACTAAACTAGTTTACTAAATGTAAAGTAAGGACTAAATGTGTTGTGTGTAATTATGGTTATAGCTGTTTATTGTAGCTATGCAAGTCCAAGAAAGATGTCAGTAAAATGTAACTTAAATCAGTGGTAGTAGTCTTGTAGCCAAAATTGTTGGAGATAATGGACCTCTGCATTTCTAAAAGCCATAAAGGGTTAAATTACACTGAGCTTTCCTTTTTCAGGAAGCAGCATCTTGCCCCGTTCCTGCCAAGCCACCCTGTTGTGAATATGCAGAGTAGCAACACCGTAAGCTCGCTGGGAACCATCAGTGCGGCCCCCTGGGGTTCAAGTGCCATCCTGCCCATTTCTTGGGCCTACATCAAGGTAATGTGACTTAAACAACATGGAAAGAAATATACAGAAGTCCTGAAGGTAATGTGGACGTTCTTTTAACTGTGTTCCTGATTTCTCCATTGTGTAACATAAGGTAAAAAAACAAAACAAAAACACTTCACTAGAATTTCAGTTTACAATTTCAACCCTAAAAAGTAATTCTAAGTATCATAGTGTGAGGAAAATAAATAAATCAATATCAATTTTAATGCTTTATGTATTGTTTTCTAATCTAATAGAAACAATACTAATGTAATCTAGTTCAGTTACTGCTCTATTCTGGCTCAAACTCCTAGTTCCTTCTAGGGCTGGGCAATTCATCGAAAATTAATCCAAACCTACATTCAGGAACTTTAACCAACATAATCTTGCCCACATTGGTTACTCCCTGCAGCCCTGAACTGGACTTGGCAGGTATGAAATGTGAATGACTGAGTAAAACACCTGCCCCTTGTGATCAAAGCTGGTATTAACCACAAGCTGGCTTCCGTTGCGGTTATAAACCTGGTCCTAGGAATAAGAAATCTTTGCTATTGGTAGAAAAAGTAAGCAGTTACCATGTTTTTCAGTAGTACCTGCTTTAAGTTGGTCATAGCCATGGAGGATCCCTATCCCAGGAATGGCTGTAATGCCTGTCTCACCTAGGGGCAATTTGTTATTCAATCGAGGTTAGCTACAGACATGATTTTGGGCAGTGGGAATACACCCTCAATGACTGGGCATTGTACCACACTGTACAGACCAGAGGTGGGGACTTGAGTCACATAACTTGGACTTAAAGGCAACTTGAGTTCCGATTTTGATGACTTGCATCTCGACTCGACTTTGAATGTACTGTAGCTGACTTGGACTTGGACTTCATGGTTGGACTTGGGTTTTAAGATTCAAAGACACAGGTCTCCCATTTTTTGGGAGACTCATTTTTTGGTGGCTCAGTGAGAAGCACTGTCACCTCACAGCAAGAAGGTCCTGGGTTTGATCCCAGGTGGAACGACTTGGGTCCTTTCTGTGTGGGTTTACTCCGGTTTCCACCCACAGTCCAAAGACATACATTCGGTTAGTTGATAACATTAAATTGGCCCCTAACCTGAGTATATATGACTAGTTTCGATACAGCCTTGAGTGTAATGTAACTAAGTTTTGTAGCCTGATTAAGTATTGCTTGCATGGTGCTGTATCACTGTAACACTAGCTGAGCTGTTCACCTTTGATCATCCATAACCTAGCAACAGTGGAAATTCTGCAGTCAGTCACGGGATACTTTGGGGGGGCAGTTTTGAAGTATGTATGGGCTAGACATGCCGTCAAAAATAATCCGTTTTGACTATAAAGAGTATGCTGTAGTGAATTAAAAAAAAAAAAAAAAAAAGAACTGTAACACGCAAAACATCGGGTGAAGATCACTGATGGAGATTCAACAACATCGATCTTAGTTTGACATTTGAGGCTACACAAAGAACTGTGCGTGTTTGCCTAGTAAATAGCTAGCTGGCTAACTTGGCGAGCAAATGAACACTAGCTAGCTGAATAGAAAATAGATCTCTCCCAACATTTATATTGTAGCGTTTTTTTTCTAACTGCTCTTGTCAAATTGTCTTGGTAGCTATGACAATTTCTGGTGATGAATACTTATTGGTAGCCCTTTTAGTGACTTGAATTGGACTTGAAGTTTAGACTTGACTTTATATTCGCTTGTATTGACTTGTCTGCCTGAACTTGGGACGTGAATGTCAAGACTTATTTGTTAGTTGCAATTCAGGGACTTGTTTTCACCTGTGGTACAGACAGTATGCAGGGCACATGTTTGAGCTTGGGTTTGTGGTGTTCTGCCACACCGTGCCAGTCAGCTGTTTGCTTAATGTTAACAATTACTTTGACCTCTATTTATAATGTTACACATGCAGAGAACATGTGACAACTTTACTTGAGAAAGCAGTTTGTTTTTCTCACACAGCCCTTCAGGACTTTTTGTATAACTCATCAGCAGAATTTAATTCTATGTTGGTGTAGCACAGTTAATAATAAACTTTGTTTCCCCTTATGTTTTTGTAGATGATGGGCTCAAACGGCTTAAGGCATGCCACAGAAGTGGCCATCCTTAATGCAAACTATATGGCAAAGAGATTGGAAAGCCATTACAAGATCCTCTTCAGGGGGTCGAAAGGTGAACGGCAGTATTGCTTGAATAATATGTAATTTGATCATTGTGTACATTTTTTTTTTCTGAAACATATATACTTTCTCCACAGGGTTTGTGGCTCATGAATTCATTTTGGATGTACGACCGTTCAAAAAGTCTGCCAACATTGAGGCAGTGGACATTGCTAAAAGACTACAAGATTATGGTGCACATGCAACACTGCTCATACCTCCAAATCATTAAATAGTTTACATGCACTAACAATTAATTATACTAATTGATACAGTGATGATTTTCCAGGTTTTCATGCCCCTACCATGTCATGGCCTGTGGCTGGAACACTCATGATCGAGCCGACGGAGTCTGAAGACAAGGGAGAACTGGACCGCTTCTGCGACTCCCTGATGGCCATTCGACAAGAAATCTCTGACATTGAGTCAGGCAGGATGGATTCCAGGGTTAATCCTCTAAAGGTAGGGGTCACTGGCCAACGGGATCAGCACTGCAGTTTTTTAGGTGCAGCAGATGTATGGGAGTACTATCTATAGCTATATGTGTATGTTTGTCTAAAAAAAACAAAAACAAAACAGACAAAATTATTACTGTAGCTAATGAATGCTACACCTAACCGTAACCTAAAGCAAATATTTTGGCTCTTAGTTTTTCAAAAGAAAGTTGCAGTTTCTGTAAGGAAAAAGAGGCAGTTGTGCCAGTGGGGACCAGATGTCCCCACCACTCCAAAAATTGTCACATCTTTCTATCCTTGGGTACCACAAACATGCCCACACACACACTAGTTGACCTAACACACGTCATTGTAATGTGAAAACCAAAGTCCGTGGAAGAATCCCATGCAGACATGGAGAGCCCATGCAAACTCCAGCTGGCAGCAGCCGAGCTGGGACACAACCAAGGAGGTTGGGTCCCTTGAGTCTTGGTTCTCCCAAGGTTTATTGCTTGTAACAGGAGTTTTTCCTTCCCACTCTCGCCCTAGGCTTGCTCAATTTGGGTTTTGAGTCTAGAAAATAGTAGATGAAGAATTATAACGCTGCTTTGAGACGATGTAAAAAGCACTATAGAAATAAATCTTTGACTCAAACCAGGGTCTGTGGAGCTGTGAGGTGATGGCACTAACTGCTGCACCACCTACTGCACTTGTGTTACAATGCTGTTGAAAACTAAACCCAGATGTTTTTGGACTACTGTCCGTCCAGCATGACACTGACAGGATAGTGTGCATTGTACTGGTCCAGAGAAATTGGCAGTGCTTTGGCTTTTAGACACTAAGTACTTGTATTAGACAACTATCTTACTTTTACAGCTTGTAAGGACATTTAAAGCTGGATATTTTAGGTTGCTTAACTATTCTCAAACTAGTAGCTGTGTGCCAGTGCT
Source organism: Ancistrus triradiatus (assembly GCA_025084515.1). Classification (NCBI taxonomy): domain Eukaryota; kingdom Metazoa; phylum Chordata; class Actinopteri; order Siluriformes; family Loricariidae; genus Ancistrus; species Ancistrus triradiatus. Next base: position 220,682 of record JAJAGP010001024.1, read on the forward strand.
GCATTGGTACTGAGAATGGTCCAACACCAAAGTAATACCTAACCCGCAATGCTCATGTGGTGGGTGAAAAATTAACAGCAGCATGTGATCTAATATTGGCAGATTAATACCTAGAAAGTACACCTGAGAAAATGAGCAAGTTACATAAATGGGCAGCTCGTTGTAACATGGAGAACCTGCTGCTGCATTGTCAAAACTTTTGTTTCCCCACAGATGGCTCCTCATTCACTGGCAACCATCAGCTCATCCAAATGGGACAGACCGTACTCTAGGGAGTATGCTGCTTTCCCTGTGGTAAGTGGCCCAGTTTAGTGCTGTTCTAAATACAGCACACAATATTAAACAACCTGCAAAACTAATATTTACACAACCTGGCGGAAAATGGGTTAACACTCTTGCAACTAGTGAATTACTTCAGCTGTAGCCATTGCTAACAGGTGTTCTACAACCCCAAATCAGACTTGGGACAGTATGGATTAAATGCAAATAAAACATACACAGTGTGCCTAACATTGACTTTTCATTGCAAATGGTTTGAACCCAAGATATGTCATGGTTTGTCTGGTCATCTTCATTTCATTTGCTCATAAACATCCATGCATCTGCAACACATTCCAGAAAATTTAGGATGGGGAAATTTAGGGCTAGTAATGAGGGGGAAAAAACCCTTGTGATTAGTCATGATTTGGTACAAATGCAGTATCCACAAATGGATGAGTCTGAGGAACAAATATGGGCAGAGGATCTACAGTTTGTCAAAGGCGTGAGAAAATTATTGCCATTGTTCATGACAGTGTTCCTCAAACAAATATTGGTAGGGATTTGCATACTTCTCAGTCTTAAGTGCAGAATATTGTTTAATGGTACATGGAGTCTGGAGAAACAGCATAAAGGGCAAGGGTGCAAGACTAAGCTGAATTCCAGTGATCTCTGATCCCTCAGACAGCACTGCATCAAGAACCATCATTCATCAATAGCTGATGGAAGCGCTTGAGCAAGGGATTCCTTTGGCAACCTTAGAGGTAGAACAACATATCCAACACGTCCATGCATTTTTCAGAAAGGGCATGTATGTGGGAGAAGAGGGTACGGGTACTGGACTGGCCAGACTGCAGTACTGAGCTCCCCAATTAGAGAATGTGTGGAGAATTTTGAAGCAAAAAATTTAACAACCACCCTGTACTGTTGCACATCTTAAGACGTTTGCAGAAAGAATGGGACAAAAAAACTAAATCGCTAGGTATCCTCTGTGCCAAAATGTCTTAAGTGTGGTGAAAAGGAAGGGGAACATTACAAAGTGATTAATGCTTTACCGTGCCAACTTTGTTTGGAATGTGTTGCAGGCCTGAAATTGATGTTTTAGCCACTGAAAAGTTGAACAGACAAAACATAAAATATTTTAGGGTCACACTGTCTGCAGTGAAATAAAAGTCAAAGGAAGTGGTTGTTTCCCTCCTTCAGTCCCTGCAGTGGAGTGCTGGCATATTAGACCGCTGTGCCACTTGGGCGCCACCTTACCATAGTGCCAAATGTAAAGTGTATTGAATCAGAAATGACCTATGATGTCGTAGAGAACTGTGTGCCTCTAATTTTGAGGCACAGTTTAGAAGCTTGTCCTGAAACTGTTTGCAGAGTTTGATTTTGAACTAGATTGGTTTACACAGAACCGTAACCTAAACCAAAAACATCCATCAATCTAAAGCTTTTTCTGATGAACACATGCTCTGATGATGCAAAGATTGAACCAACTAAACAATTCATAACCATGGTTTCAAATGTTTTACATGCATATACCTTACTGGAACCCTAACATTAGATTTCTAATTGTTCTCTTCGTTTCATTGCAGCCATTTGTGAGACCGGAGACAAAGTTCTGGCCCACAATTTCAAGGATTGATGACATATATGGTGATCAGCATCTTGTGTGCACCTGTCCACCCATGGAAATCTATGACTCTCCGTACGAAGAGTGTGCATCCTCGTGACCACATCCCAGCGGTCCATAAATATTCCAAAATCATTTCATCTCCATGATCTCTCCTTTGTTTGAAATGTGGTGCCTTGTTGTGTATATTCAATACATTCCGGCTTTAGTGCTACTAAAAATTAGTTGATTTTAGCGAACAAGTTGTATATGTTTGGTTTTATATTTGTATTTTCTGTCTGCAAATCTTGCTGTATGTAAGTGTAACTTGCTGTCTCTCTGCTCACTGTGTTGATTTTTATAGATGGAACCATTTCTAATTTCTTTTTTTAAAGAATTAGTAAATGTCACTGTTTAAAGAAATGTAATAAATATTTTAAATGAAAGTGTTCACAGTTGAATTGGAATGTAGTGCGGCAAAAAGTATTTGGTCAGCCACTGATTGTGCAAGTTCTCCTACTTAGAAAGATGAGAGAGGTCTGTAATTTTCATCATAGGTACACTTCAACTATGAGAGACAAAATGAGGAAAAAAAAAATCCAGGAAATCACATTGTAGGATTTTTAAAGAATTTAATTGTAAATTATGGTGGAAAATAAGTATTTGGTCAATAAATTTGGTTCAACTTAATACTTTGTAACATAACCTTTGTTGGCATAACCTTCTTTGCCCGAGTGGTGTGTTTGTGATCATTGTCATGCTGGAAGACCCAGCCACGTTCCATCTTCAATGCTCTCACTGATGGAAGGAGGGTTTGGCTTAAAATCTCACGATACATGGCCCCGTTCATTCTTCCCTTAACACGGATCAGTCGTCCTGTCCCCTTTGCAGAAAAACAGCCCCAAAGCATGAGGTTTCCAACCCCAAGTTGAGCTTTTACCAAAAAATTATATTTTGGTTTCATCTGACCACATGATATTCTCCCAATCCTCTTCTGGATCATCCAGATGCTCTCTGGCAAACCTCAGACGTGCCTGGACATGTACTGGCTTAAGCAGGAGGACACGCCTGGCACTGCAGGATCCTTCTCGGCGTCGTATGTTACTGAAGGTAGCCTTTATTACTCTCTGCAGGTCATTCATCAGGTCCCTCCGTGTAGTTCTGGGATTTTTGCTCACCGTTCTCATGATCATTTTGACCCCACAGGATGAGATCTTGTGTGGAGCCTCAGATCGAGGGAGATTATCAATGGTCTTATGTCTTCCATTTTCTTACAGTTGCTCCCACAGTTGATTTATTCACACCAACCTGCTTGTCTATTGTAGATTCACTCTACAAGGTCTACAATTTTCTTCCTGGTGTCCATCGACAGCTCTTTGGTCTTGGCCATGGTTGAGTTTGGAGTCTGACTGTTTGAGGCTGTGGACAGGTGTCTATTATACAGATAATGAGGGCAAACGGGTGCCATTAATACAGGTAACGAGTGGAGGACAGAAGAGCTTTCTTAAAGAAGTTACAGGTCTGTGAGATCCAGAAAATCTTGCTGTTTGTGGGTGACCAAATACTTATTTTCCACCATGATTTACAATTAAATTCTTTAAAAATCCTACAGTGTGATTTCCTGGATTTCTGTTTCTCATTTTGTCTCTCATAGTTGAAGTGTACCTATGATGAAAATTACAGACCTCTCTCATCTTTCTAAGTTGGAGACCTTGCCCAATCAGTGGCTGACTAAATACTTTTTTGCCCCATTGTATGTTAAACTAAAACAAACTGGCTACTAGATGGCTAATCTCTGAGCTTTTACTCAGGGACTATGATTTTTGCAAAGACTAGGCATCTTGCTTGGTCACCATTTGCAACTAGATGCCATATATTCCATAATAAACACAGCATAGTCAGCCACACATTCTATAAAATAAACATTGTTTCTTAAGTACTGTAATGGTATCTTAATAGCAAATAATAAAAACATTTCATTATTTTATGTACAGTATTACATTTCTGTTATTTCAATGCTTGGATTTTTAAAAATTATTTTCATTCCCTCAGAGTTCAATAATTTGCATAGAACTCTGACCAATATGTAAAACAATAAATAGCCCAAATACATATAAAAAATGTAGCACAATTAAAAAGTTTTTCCATAGTGTGTTCGAGTATCTGTATATCTACACCTATTGAATCACTTCATTACCATCTAGATACACCTAGAATTTCCCCTTTGGTGCTGGAGAGAGCATAATTATCGGTTGTTGATGTTCACATCACTATTTGTGTGAGATGAGATTTACAATATTAAACACAACTGATTTTATCGGAACATCAAGAAGATCGAAAAGGCTGATTTAAGATCGAGATGATGCGAGTATGACACAAGACACTCAGAATTTTACCCCAACATGGGGAAAGTGCAAATTCACTTAAAGTCTTTTGGTGCAAGGCCAGCTTTACACATAAAAAATAGTAGAGTTAGGCCATCCTTCAAGTGCATTCAGCCACCCAGAAGCCAGAGCAGCAGTGTGAAAAATACAGCAAATGGCTCCCTGTGACTTTAGACTGGTAGTGGTGATTAAACTGGTAAACACTATACTGACAGAACAATATAACTGGGGTAGGCAATTAAAACCATTTTTATATTAGAAAGGAATTTTGTTTGGTTCGTATTGACTGTCACTTCCAAAAATTGCCAACAACTATTCCTAAAAATAACAGAAGTCCTAAATTCCGATTGGAGGCAAATTTCTTCCAGCAATTTTCAGGCTTGTTGATGTCCAAAGAATAGATCTGTGAATTGTAAAATTGGAAGAATTAGCATAATGTTCTGGCATCAATTAATCTTTAATTTACCATTAATAAAACATGGTAAAAATGTATTTCCCAACCTGGTGTGCTAGATGAAGACCAACAACAGAAAGAGCTGCATAGTATGGGACAGATTGGTTAGCGTTAGCACCTGCCAGTACCAGTCCAGACAGCATGGCAACCGTGAAGGCACTCAGCCATGACTTGGTCTGTTCCTGGAACCTCAAGGCTGTGGACTTTACACCCAACTTGATGTCATCATCTCTGTCCTGCTCAACAGAGGGCACAGCATAATAAACAAGCTAATACGTTTTTAACTGATTCTACACAAAGCAAAGACATGGTAGGCTCACAATTCCACAGCATTACTGTATGGTGGTACCTCGGTTCTCGACCACCATGGAACTCGTCAAATTCGGTTCTCGCTGCATTTTGTTATGGTCGCTTGCTCAGTATTCGGCGCACTTGCTTAAACTTGTAGGAGTCGAGTCACACGACTCGTTTCAGCTGAAATGATTCATGATTCACGATTCAGTACACAGATTCAGATTCACAATAGCTCTCAGAGATTTTTTATCATGTTTTTCTTTACATCTACAGTACTGTGTTCGTAGTGCAAATAAATCTCCATGGGTCTTAAAAAGTTAGTTCATAAGAGCCAACCGAAAGGAAAACCGAAAGGAAAAGAGGAATTGAATGCTCAACAGTTAGGTTAGCAGTTATGCTTGCACCCAGAGTTCACCAATAGAGTAAGTGTTTTGCTTTTACTTTTCACTTTCAATCCATTACTCACTAAATTACATGAGATTTTTCAACACTTCAATATAAAATAAGCTTTGTGTTAACGATTTTGGCCAACTGTAGGTTAACGCAAGTGTTTTACACATTAACTTACTTATCATAGGCTCTGCTATACATAGTACAGACTGCTCTACCTAACACTCGTTAAACTCCTCAGTTAATGAAGCATATAACTTGATAGATTTGTCGGAACGTATCCCCGTCATAAATCAGGGAGCACCTGTACAATACAAGTCCATTAATGCATGTAATGCCTTATACAGTGTGGATTTTCTGGGGGTCTGGAACAGATTCATTCACTTTACATTATTCCTTATGGGGAAAAATAGTGCTTGGTCCTCTTCATTTTCAGTTCTCAAAAAGCGTTGGAATGAGTTAATGACGAGAACCGAGGTACCATTGTATTACTTTCCATTACTTTCCAACTAGAAGGTAATACCTGATGGGCATAGATGGTGTCATATATCAGTGTCCACATCACACCGGAGAAATACAGAGGCAAGCAAACAGACCAATCGCATGATCCCATCACAGCAGACCAACCAAGCAAAGCTCCCCAGTTAAAGGTGAGACCTAAAAGAAGAAGCTGATTTAAAGCTTGTGTGTTTAATTTACTGTTTCATGATATTGTACTTCAAACTGAAAGACTACTTGTCAATTTGTAGTATTAGTAATAGACACCTAGGACAAGCTGGGGCCAGTAGGTTATTCTCTTCATTAGAGGGTAGGTGATGACCAGAGACAACGAGGCAGCACCAAGGGCTATGCTAAAATGGAAGACATTAAAAATGAAAAACACAGTGGAAATACAATGGCAGGATGATCTACATAATGAACAAGAAAGAAACAGACTAGACCTAAATGTGTGCAGGACCAAACAAACGATTCATTATCAGGCTATTTCTTGATTCAGGGAACCCCAAGTCCCAAACCCAGATCACAAACGACATAAAGTGTAAAACCTGTGCCAAATCTAACAGGCTTATCAGGATATGCTTGTCAGGATCTCCAATAGCGATTTCCACGTGGCCAAAAACAGGAACAACAACATACATGACAAGTATCATGGAGGATTCGGCTAACACAAGCGATTAAAAAAAACGACTTTACAAAAGCTGTATTTTTAACGCTCAAATCTTTACTGAGCCAGACTGAGTGCCTCGGTTCAAATCCCCTATGGGGCTGGAACGTGAATGTCAAATAGGAAGTTTATGGAAACTTGTGATGGACTGGCGTCCATGTGCCTAAACCCCAGTGAATTCTGGGTTAAGCTCCAGACCCTCCCCGACCACCCTGACCATGATAAGTAAGTACTTTTTGCTTCGCCGTTTTAAAATCTTGAGCAGTGCATTTAGCATTTAGCATTTACAGCATTTAGCAGACGCTCTTACCCAGAGCGACTCACAACTTATACGGTCATACAACCTTACAATCCAAGCAATTGTGGGTTAAGGGTCTTGCTCAAGGACCCAACAGTGGCAGCTTGGCAGATATGGGATTTGAACCCTGGACCTTCTGGTCCATAGTCCAGTACCTTAACCATTAGGCTACCACAGTCCCAGTGCGACCTCTACAGGTTGGAAATATAATATAAAAGCAGTTGAAAACATTAACAATCTTACTTTAGAAGAGAAACATCATTAAATCATATACGTACATTTCGAACCATTGTCAATAGAGTGTAAGAATCCTAGTAGACTAGTAGACTAGATCACTCTGCTCTGTCTAAAATCACCACAAAAATAAGTATTTGCACAATGTATTAAGAGAGACTGTGTTCTAAATCATGGATCACCTGTAATAGTTGAGACAGAGAAGAACCCCCAGTGCTAAGCTTAGCTGGCCACCCAGGAAAACCAGAGCTTGGAACTGAGAGACCTGTCCTGCTGCTATGGGCCGCATAGCTGTCCGAGACACCTAACGCCCACCAAGAAGGACAAGGTACAATCAGATTCAGAATTGAAATATAAACATTAGTCACAGTCTACAATGACACCGATATATAGGTGAGCACCATCTGCTAACAACCGAGATCTTAACAATTATAACAAATAAACAGACTACACCTAAAATAAAAATAAATTTAATTCTAAACATAAACAGGCCATAAACATTAATACAAATATACAGATACACAGGTTCATTCATTACTTAATATTCTGTACTAAACACTGATCCAGAGCAAAGATACCTTCTTATCAAAGTCTTTGTCCCACATGTCATTGATGGTGCAGCCTGCTCCTCTCATCAGTAGAGCTCCAACACCAAATAATGCAAGCATGTGCAGGTCAGGCAGGCAGCCTGGCTCTGCAGCCAGTCCAATGCTCCATGTGCAGGGTAAATATAGGAGCCATGTCCCTAGACACAAATAGCATCACAAGGACAACTAGTCAAAGCTGCTTAAAAATGACTGACCACAATCTTAACAATATAAAACAAAATACAGTGTACCAGGTATGGCCTGTTCAGTATCAGGACAAATACTGCCTTTAAACACTGGCTAAATATCACATAAAATCCATTTCTGATCTGATGCACTAACACTGATACACTCTTCATAGTAACTCCCTTAATGCAAGGCTTTTGGACCAGAATCGTCTACAGTTCTGCATTAATATGACCTAAAACGTCATCAGATCAACATCAACACAAATCATAAAAGACTTTTTGATGCTCATCAGGCTAGAAAAAGGTTACAAAACCTTCTCTAAAGAGTTTGGACTCCACTTATCCAGAATCTGCCAATTCAAAGTGGCCAACATCCAAGGAAAATGCTCTGTCCTATTTATATAGAAATATATACTATATTTCAACCTATATTCTATAGGGTTCACAAACTTTCAAGCACGATTATAAATACTCCCATACTCCCAAAGCAGGAACAACCCTAGACAGAGCGCCGATCCATCGTAGAGCTCAAAAGCTCACACACTCACACGTTAAGTGCAAATTGGTAACATTTTTAACAATAACATAATAAATCCACGGGCTTATTTCACATCATCTCACCAATAGGTTTGTCCAGTCTCATTAACCGAAGATATGGCTGAACAGATGTTGGGGCGGCATTTACTATCCCAGCAGGAGTGAGACTGAAAGACCTTTTACTGGAATATATGTGGTTATGGAGAGATATTGAATACACTGTCTGCTTCTGAAAGTCTCTCCTGATGGAACAGGATCCCAATGGAAGTGTCACTGTACTCCTGTGTCTCTTGTCACTCTGGAGACTTGTTGCACAGGTGTAACATGTCTGTAGTGGCCGCCTCCATCTCAATGGCTGTGAGCTGAAGCGTGTAAATAATTTGGTAGCGATCATGTTTGCTGTGCCAGCGAGAGCCACCTATATTCCCTGGACAGCTGTAAAAAAAAATACAATTATTTAATTCATGTGCATAAGTTATACATGCTCATAAATATGCGTGAATGCTTTTCTTTGTGCTGACAAAAGCAGCATGTGGATTTTGTTGGAGAAGCTCATGTATCCCTGCTGAGAAAATGTAGAAGTAAAGGTGTAATGGTATCCAGAGTAACAGATCAAAGACACAGTTCTTACTCTTGTTCCACTGCTGTGCAGGGTTGCAAAGATGCAGTTAGGGTCCTGACCATTAGAGAACAGAGTAAAGGGGACTAACAAAGTATGTAGAGAAACAGATGGACTGCAGTCTGTAACCTTAGAACTACAAAGTGCAGTAATAATACAATAGTAATACACTGCATATATACAGCGCCTTTCACAACACCCAAAATCGTTTTACATTGATATTACAATTTATACAGAGGAAGTAGGAGATGAGGGAAAATGTTGAGAGAAAGATAAGTTTTTAGCTGACCACTAAAACTTAAATCAAGAATAATCCAGGAACTGAGAACTATAGAATGCCTAAGACTTCGGTACATTACTTGTATATTTTGAACACTTTTCAAGCAGTTTTGTTGAGAAGCAAGTTTTAGACTAGTAACACTAGAAGTAATATTTAGACTTAACGTTATAACTTTAGTCCTAAGTCGGTACCACATTAGCAAAATAAATAATGTATCGGTGTTAACGTACAGTGGTTGCTTAAAGTTTGTGACCCTTTAGAATTTTCCTGATATTTCCTGCATAAATATGAACCAAAACATCAGATTTTCACACAAGTTCCTAAAAGTACATAAAGAAGAACCCAGTTAAACAATGAAGACAAAAATATTACATACACGAACAAAAATAATTGTACTAACAAAGGAGATTTCTGAGGCCTTCAGAAAAATTGTCGAATGATGATCATCAGCTGGAGTGTTACAAAACCATCTCTAAAAGAGTTTTGGACTCCACCAATCCACAGTCAGACAGATTGTGTTACAATAAGGAAATCAAGACATTGGTTACCCCACCCCCAGAGTGGGTCGAACCAACAAAGATCACTCCAAGACAAGGTGTGTAATAGTTGGCGAGATCATAAAGGATCCAGGGTAATTTCTAAGCAACTGAAAGGGCTCTTCCATTGGCAAAGTGTACTGTTCCTGAGTCCACCATCAGAAGAACCCTGAAAACATGGGGGTGCATGGCAATGGGTTTGCAAGGAGAAAGCCACTTCTCTCCAAAAAGAACATTGCTGCTCGTACTGCAGTTTGCTAGATCACGTGGGACAAGCCAGAAGGCTACGGAAGAATGTTTTGTGATGGATGAGACCAAAATATGAACTGTCTGGTATAAAAGAAACGCTTTATGTTTGGAGAAAGAAAAACACTGCATTCCAGCATAAGAACCTTATCCCATCTGTGAAACATGGTGGTGGTAGTATCATGGTTTGGGCCTGTTTTGCTGCATCTGGGCCAGGATGGCTGGCCATCATTGATGGAACAATGAATTCTGAATTATATCAGAAAATTCAAAAGAAAAATGTCAGGACAGCTGTCCATGAACTGAATCTCAAGAGAAGGTGGGTCATGTAGCAAGACAACAACCCTAAGCACACAAGTCGTTCTACCAAAGAATGGTTAAAGAAGAATAAAGTTCATGTTTTTGAATGGCCAAGTCAAAGTCCTGACCTTAATCCAATCAAAAAGTTGTGGAAAGACCTTAAGTGAGCAGTTAATGCTTGGAAACCCACCAACATCCCAGAGTTGAAGCTGTTCTGTATGGAGGAATGGGCTACAATTCCTCCAAGCCGGTGTGCAGAACTGATCAAAAGTTACAGGAAATGTTTAGCTGCAGTTATTGCTGCACAGGGGGGTCACACCAGATACGGAAAACAAAGGTTCACATACTTTTGTCACTCACTAATATGTAATATTGGATGATTTTCCTCAATAAATAAATGACCAAGTATAATATTTCTGTCTCATTTGTTTACCTGGGTTCTCTTGATCTACCTTTAGGACTTGTATGAAAATCTGATGATGTTTTAGGTCATATTTATGCAGAAAAATAGGAAATTCTAAAGGGTTCACAACCTTTCAAGCATCACTGTACAGTAAACACTGGTATGCAGAACAGAATGACCAGCTACCGTAACGTTAGTTAAATACTAATACTAAGCACGATACTGCAAGTGTGTCACTTCAATTGTGTCTAAACACAAAACGTCGATACAATATTAATTATATTTAAATTATTTACTGTTACAGCCATTCATTCTCAAACTTACATTAACGTTGTGACAGCCGAAGGATTTTGTGCTGTGCCTCTTATGTCGCATCGGAAACACTAGCTTGCTACAGGGTTCCGCCGTGTATATTGATAAGAAATAAACATTTGCTAATAATAACCAGCTTATACAAAAAAACAATAACTTTGATATGTAGCCTTTATTGAACTTGTAATTGTTGCTTATATATTTCAATTAACTAGTATTGCATATATGCTGGTCCACAAATGGCTGTGTAACTCCAGATTTGAGCTACTATGCTGGAGCACCACAGCAGACATTGTCTAGTTACTAAACTGGCCATACGCTATAGATTTACTGTTTATTGTTACTGTGGTTATCTAACGTTAAACCAAGATAGCATGATTTTACTGTTGCAAAACTACATCAGGAGAACCTAAAACTTTGACATTAGTAATATAATAATATAACAAAGTCAGACGGAACCAGGTGGAAGTAGAGTTAGAGGACCTGTTTAGCTGCTCGAATCTGTTCGTTTATGAAGACCTTAAGTTAAGTTATACTCAAAATGTCTAGTTTCACTGAGGAAAAGCACACTGTCACATGAATTGCACAACACTGAAAGTGCCCGCAGCTTCCTGGTTGAAACCTGATACTACCGTACTAAGTAGTATGTCAGATGGGTTCTTCACTGCATGGTTTGTGCTGTTCTGATATACTGCCTAGTGCGGAAGTATGCGACAGCTGAGATTAGCGGTGTGGCCGTGTGTCTAAAGAGCATCCATTCAAATGAGCAGCGACTCAGGGACTCTCTGAAGGTAAAGCTTCGTTCACATTGTCTGGTACTTTTATTATGTCAAACTTTTGTCATTGTACTTTCTAAGTGGTGATACTTGTGAGTAAAGCAAGCATTAAGACAACCGGTATTTTGTCCATAACAATTCGTTTTGTTCAAGACGTTCTGTTAAGTTTCTTGTGATAAACTTCAGCTGTCTGTACTAAAGATAACGAAACAAACCACGTTTTGCTATTGTGCTCCTCATAACAAGCTATACGTTTGAGCTTTCTGCGCTGTATACAAGCTTAGTACATAAACTGTGCTGTAGCGTCAACGAAGAAACAGGAAGCCAGGAACGTCTTTCGTAGTAATGCTTTAATTTTGAACGTGCCTGTGCGCACCAGAGAGCTCTTCTAAGAGCAGCAAACCGTGCAAAGCTTAACTAAACCTAAGCTACCCAAATGAAATAAGTGACACACTCATTGTGGGCTACCAACAAAAATACATGATAATTGCAAATGGCCATAAAACACATTAACATAGATGATAGAGACCGTGTGAAATAGACATGTACTTGTTGCCGTAGAGTGCAGTAAACTAATGAAACTGACCCCTGGCTTAATGGACTGCAGGGCATGCTGAGTGCCCCTGAGGATGCCACACCCACTCAGTGGCAGTAAACGTAATAAAGCATTTCCTAATTAAGGAAGTAGTACCGAAAACTGACTGCCAGGGATTACTGCAAGTGGCAAAGTCATGTCTCCTGAGTGACTGTCATGTCAAGTCAGATTTATTTATATAGCACCTTTATCAATAGTTTAAATAACTAGGAGGGAGTATATATATATATATATATATATATATATATATATATATATATATATATATATATATATAATACAAATAAACTATAGTGATATATAGACTATAATAAATGAGAGAAAATGTAATATTATAAAGAGTTAAATAGAACAGGATATAAAACTATGGAATATACAGTGGTGCTTGAAGGTTTGTGAACCCTTTAGAACTTTCTATATTTCTGCAAAAATATGACCTAAAACAACATCAGATTTTCACACAAGTCCTAAAAGTAGATAAAGACAAAATAAAAGACAAAAATATTATAATTGGTCATTTATTTATTGGAGGAAAATGATCCAATATTACATATTAGTGAATGGCAAAAGTATGTGAACCTCTAGGATCAGCAGTTAATTTGAAGGTGAAATTAGAATCAGGTGTTTTCAGTCACTGGGATGACAATCAGGTGTGAGTGGGCACCCTGTTTTATTTAAAGAACAGGGATCTATCAAAGTCTGCTCTTCACACCACACGTTTGTGGAAGTGTATCATGGCACGAACAAAGGAGATTTCTGAGGACCTCAGAAAAAGAGTTGTTGATGCTCATCAGGCTGGAAAAGGTTACAAAACCATCTCTAAAGAGTTTGGACTCCACCAATCGACAGTCAGACAGATTGTGTACAAATGGAGGAAATTCAAGACCATCGTTACCCTCCCCAGGAGTGGTCGACCAACAAAGATCACTCCAAGAGCAAGGCGTGTAATAGTTGGCGAGGTCACGAAGGACCCCAGGGTAACTTCTAAGCAACTGAAGGACTCTCTCTCACATTGGCTAATGTTAATGTTCATGAGTCCACCATCAGAAGAACACTGAACAACAATGGTCAATGGACCAAGTGTAATATTTTTGTCTCATTTGTTTAACTGGGTTCTCTTGATCTAGTTTTGGGACTTGTGTGAAAGTCTGATGATGTTTTAGGTCATATTTATGCGTACCTGGTTTGATTCCGACCTCAGACTCAGCTTGGTGTTTAGTGTGTTACTGTTTTATCTAACTCCTGTGAAAAACTTCTAATTCTAGGCTACATGCCATGAACCAGTGTCATTTCAGGGGGCACATGAGATGCTTTAAGGATCCAGCATAGCTGTTAAGTGAAGAGAAGAAAGATGGCAGAGGGAAACACTTCTCCAGAGGGGACACATTCTTCCAAAATCATTCGAGTGGTGTTTCTGGCTCTTCTGTTAGATCTGTTGGGTTTCACCTTAATCCTCCCCCTTCTCCCCTCAATCCTAGAGCACTACAGCAAAACAGGGGTGAGACCGCATTCTTTTCAAACTAATTCTTCTATTTTTTTTCTAAGAAAATACTTATCTACTGAATTAGTGACAAATGATGCGTTCTGTAGACAGTCATCTAAAAGTTGATGTTGCAGGACACACACAAACACACACTCAGTCACACAGGGACACTTTAGAAATAAGAGTACCAGGCTCAAAACCACACAGACATGGGAAAACCATACAAACTCAACAACAGCCCAAAAACTCCCAAAACCTGGGCCTTTAGAGCTGTGAGGCAACAGTGAAATCCTTTGCCCAGAGCTGGACAATTACTTGAAGAGGAATTGAACATTCAGAAGCATTAACTGACAATCTTGCCCATGTCGGTTTTTAAATCTGTTAGTACTTTTTTTAAAATTCTCTTAATGCGTTCCCTACTGTGTGTTGACACACGCTACACAATATGAAAAGAATCTTACAAAATCACAAAGGATTGGTTGAAATATTCAAATATATAAATTAGATTAAATAGTTCAATTGCATGTGTGCTATTCTAAAATCACAATGAGATTTGGTTAGAAATGTCTTTCATTAGAAAAATATCCTAGTTTTAATAGTTGAGCATATTCGCAGTACAAGCCAGCCAGTGAACTATGAGGGCAGAAAAACAACGACAACAAAACACCCCAAAACAAAATAGCCATTCATTAATCGTTCTCTAGGTAAAATGTTCAATTAATTGTGATATTGATTTGAGGTCATATTGCCCAGCACTACTTTTGTCCCACCTTGCTGCCTAAAAGTGAATATGTTGTCTAGAATTATTCAGTTTTTACTGCCATAACACATCAACCGACCTTCATGTTGCAAGCCCCACATTTCCTTCAGTTGGCAGCAACCAGAGCCCTCGTGGCTGAGTTACAGTTAATTTCAGTCTATGTTTTGTTGAAACAGGATGGCGTATACCAGTCATTGCAGAACGTTGTTGACTGGTTCAGAGAGATGGTAGGAATTCCCATGGAAAGAAAATACAACTCTGTTCTTTTTGGAGGTAATACAATATATATAAATAATCTTTTGTATTTGTTACCATAGCCGTTTGTGTCCAACAGTGAACAATTTCTCTGTTTTCTACTTCTTAGGTCTGATTGGCTCACTTTACTCTCTACTACAGTTCATTTTCTCTCCTGTGATCGGAGCGGCGTCTGATAGGCATGGAAGAAGACCAATGCTGCTTTTAACTACTGTAAGACGACTTTAATAGGAATGTATTTTAAACTTATTGAGCCAATATTGTACCATCTAAGCATGAGAACGATTATTAATATGATTCATTACTAGTCAGGCAATCATAACACTCAATACTTGTTTCTCTTTTTTTTTTTAGTTGGGACTGATATTGTCCTACATTTTGTGGGTGGTCTCGCACAGTTTTATTGTTTTTCTCCTCTCCCGTGTTGTGGGAGGAATATGTAAGGGCAACGTCAGCCTCTGTACTGCTATTGTGGCTGACCTGCCCTGCCCCAAAGCAAGAAGTAAAGGAATGGTGAGTCTAATAGTACAGACTAAATATCTTAGCTCAAAAAGAATTTTGATTGTAAATTATGGGGGAAAATTAAGTATTGGTCAATAACAAAAGTTCAACTCAATACTTGTAACATAACCTTTGATGGCAATGACAGAGGTCAAATGTTTCCTGTAAGTCTTCACCAGGTTTGCACACACTGTAGTGCACCCTTTCCTTCATGCAGGTCTCCTCTAGAGCAGTAATGTTTTGGGGCTGTCACTGGGTAACACGGACTTTGAAGTCCCTTCACAAATTTTCTATGGGGTTGAGGTCTGGAGACTGGCTAGGTCAACCCAGGACCTTGAAATGCTCTTTACGGAGCCACTCCTTTGTTGCCCGTTGTGTTTGGGATTATTGTCATGCTGGAAGACCCAGCCTTGTTCCATCTTCAATGCTCTCACTGATAGAAGGAGGTTTTGGCTTAAAATCTGATGATACATGGCCCAGTTCATTCTTCCCTTAACACGGATCAGTCGTCCTGTCCCTCTGCAGAAAAAACAGCCCCAAAGCATGATGTTCCACCTCCATCTTCACAGTAGGTATGGTGTTCTTGGGGAATGCAACTCAGCATTCGTCTTCCTCCAAACACGATGAGTTGAGTTTTAAACCAAAAAGTTCTATTTTGGTTTCATATCTGACACACTGATATTCTCCCAATCCTCTTTCTGGATCATCCATATGCTCTCTGGCAAACTTCAGACTTGAACCTGGGACATGTTACTGGCTTAAGCAGGGGACACGCCTGGACAACTGCAGGATCGGAGTCCCTCTCGGCGTAGGTGTGTTACTGATGGGTAGCCTTTGTTACTTTTGGTCCCAACTTTATGCAGTGCCATTCATCAGGTCCCTCCGTTGTAGTTCTGGGATTTTTGCTCACCGTTCTCCTGATCATTTTGACCCCACGGGATGAGATGGGGCCCCAGATTGAGGGAGATTATCAATGGTCTTGTATGTCTTCCATTTTCTTACAATTGCTCCCACAGTTGATTTATTCACACCAACCTGCTTGCCTATCGTAGATTCACTCTTCCCAGCCTGGTGCAGGTCTGCAATCTTCTTCCTGGTGTCCTTCAGGGCAGTAAAAACACACTTTACGCATTAATGCAGTGTTTCTCAATCCTGATCCTGGCTCCCTACCGCTCTGCACAATTTAGTGCTTCTCCTGTTTAAACACACCCACTTTAACAGGACTGTTAATGAGCTGAATAGTTGAACCAGTTGTGCTGGGAGCAGGAAAACACTAAAACATGCAAAGCACCAGGACCAGGATTGAGAAACACTGCATTAATGGTACAACACAATTAAAAACATGTCTTATAAGCTTTTATTAACTAAGAAAAAGACGTTCACACATGAAATAGATCACGCAGCTGCCCATGAACCCAGAATTAAACAGACCTTTGAGCCACATGCTAAACATTGGGACCGGGAAACAAACACGGAGCGGCAGAGCATTAACTGTTTAAGTTTAAAGCTCCTTATGCACATGAACTGAATTCTGACTTAACATTAGTCAAAGCGCTGTGCTCTTCAGACATGTGGCTGTGTTTGTACTGCTGTCAGCATCACAAGTGTAGGCTAAATATGATTGGTTTTATGAGACTAGAGACCAGTCACTGGGCGATCTGTACCTAACATGCATGTCTTTGGTATGTGGGAGGAAAAAGGAGTACTCAGAGTAAACCCACACAGACACGGGGAGGACATAAACTCCACACAGACAGAGTTCGGGTTCGGGATCGACCCAGGACGCTGGAGCTGTGGAGCAATAGTGCTAACCACTGAGCCACCATGCCAGCTGTTGCCATGAAAAACCCACAACACAGTGATACTGCATTCTACACATACAAGAGCACCAGCTACACAGTGACCGGTTTCTTGACCTGAATGACTGTAAGTCTACAGTGATACTGCAAGTTTTGCACTATGCATTAAAACCAGGAACAGATTACAGACTAACCTCTAAGTCTTGCAGTGTGTCACTGTCTATTAAACTAATAATTAAGTTATGATTTCATGTCCTGCACTGTTTTTTTTTTAAACTAGAAGTACTAATTAGTTTGGATTTGAAGGACTGACACCAGGGTTGATGGCAGGCTGACACGACAGGAACCATCTAACAAGAAGAAACATCTCTAATTTTCTTTCTAGCTGCTGAGGTCTTCAGTGCATCAGATATATGCTTCAATTGACAGAACTTGCAGTACAGGAATGTCAGTGAATATGAAGGCGTTCATGTAAAACACCCATTTTTTAAAAATACATAATTATAGTGTGCAAATATTTTTCTGTGAAACAATGATGTTTACAGTGCAAATAGCCTTTAATTACACCTGAAACATCCCCAGTGATTTAAATAGACTGCACCAGTGTTGTACCTGACCACATTGTTTGTGTTGTTTTTACAATAGGCGATGATTGGTGTTGCCTTCTCCTTGGGCTTCACTTTCGGCCCAATAATGGGAGCCTACTTTGCACTGCAACCAGTGGATTCTGAGTTTTTCTACCAGCGCCCTGCTATACTGGCAGTTCTCTTCTCTATAGCAGACCTGCTCTTCATCTTTCTCATGCTTCCTGAGACTTTGTACAAGGACACTAAGGCAAGAAAAAAGACTGCAGTATGGTTGTAATCTTATTTGACTATTTGGGTGCAGTGTTGGTGGACATATTCCAATAGTGTGATAAGTATTTGCCTTTTTTTAAACAAAGGACACAGACTGCAACAGTGTTCAAGATATAGGAGATCTGATCAATCCAGTGGCCCTGTTTAACTTCACTGCTGTCACAAGAACAAAGGACCCACCACCCAAACAACGTAAGGACGCGTACAGCTTAAGACATAATATTGCAGTTATTTTTTTTGTGACAAAATATAATGTTAAAACTAATTTGTACTTCTGTTTTAAGACATAAAGCATCTTTCTTATGTATTATTCGTATATATATGATGAGTTTTAATATCAATCAACCATCACAGAAATGAATACACAGATTATATTCTGTCCTTCTGCATTAGGGATGCAAAACCTTAAAATGCTTGGTTTTGTCTACTTCACTTACCTCTTCCTTTTCTCTGGACTGGAGTATACTCTGAGCTTCTTGACTCATCAGCGCTTCCAGTTTTCCAGGTATGATTTATTAAAATGTGCATGACACCCCATCTCAAAACAACATTTTTTGAACAAATTTTTGAACAAATGAAGTTGAAATAAAATGTGAAAAAAAAATTCATTTTCAGTAACCATTTCCCCTTTCTATAAGTCCAAGAGGTTGGAGCTTTAGCAACTAAGCAAGTCAGAGATACGACTCCAAACACTTTTTTTAAATAGATGAACATTCTGGCTTTTTATATATATATATATATATATATATATATATATATGTATATGTATATGTGTTTGTGTGTGTGTGTGTGTATATATATATATGTATGTATATATAACTAATCTTGATGTAACCTTGTGTGTAGACATAAATGAAATATCCATTGATGCTGATAGCAACGTTAAATAAACCAAATAAACAAAGCAGGAAAAAATATTTGACTAATATTTAAATTGGTTTGATGTTCCGAAACACTTACGTGTGAGAAACATGCAAAAAAATAGGAAATCAGGAAGGGGGCAAACACTTTTTCACACCACTGTATTTAGCCTAAGCATCCAGCTTATGATCCTCCAACACCTGATCTCACTTACTTTCAATTTAGTGTCCTTTGTCATGGCTCGCCGCTTCTTAGAGAGACCAGACATCCTGTGTTTAAATAGTGCAGTAATTCCACAAAAAGGAGGTACATACTGTGCACAGTTGGTGTCATGAACACAGTCCTACCAAACTACACTACCCACCCTCCATCACTCCTTCCACGTCGACCCGTGTGGTGAGGACCTTTGTTTATGTTCTGGCCTCCTTATTTAGTTCAGCTCTTTCTAGCTCATTAGTTCATTAGTTAAACCTTCCGTTTCCTTTGTTTGGTGCGATTTGAGTACGTTTCACGTTTGTGCGGTTCGCACTGTTACGGTTCCAATCCCTGTTCGTTTTCCCTCTTCCTCGTATCAGACCTTTTCTGTTTGCTGTGTTTTGGACCGTTTGTGGACTTTGTAAGCCCAGGTTTTAGTTTTGTTATTGCACTCCAGTGTTTATTCAGTTTCTTAATAAAGCTCTGCTCTGTACCGGCATCTAGTGTTCATCTCCCGCTTTCTGTCCAAGCATGACAGTCAGTAACACATCCACCTCTTTATAAAACCTGAATATGACTGAGACTTTCTCATGCACGTTCACATCTTTGAAAGTTCGTTAGCTGAAGGTTTGCATCTAGGGGACTATAGTGTATTTGATTTAGCAATGCAAATTACAAGGTGATTCCATATTTTTTTCTGTGTGATTTCTTTATTGTCTGCTTGCTCTGGGGAAAATGCCATTAATTAGAATAATTTAATTTATTTGCTTGATATATGCTTCACAAAGCCAGAATGTTCATCTATTAAAAAGTGTTTGGTGTCATATCTGTGATTTGTTTGTTTGCTATGAAATAAAAAGCTGTAATGTTCTCGATTTATGACCCAGTTTTAAAATCTGTTTAAAGTTAAAAAAGAGTTGGTGGCCACGTAGCATTGTTCTTGTCTAAATTCAAACATGTGCCTCACAATTTGTGATACAAGGCCTTATTTGCACAGTTACATTTATGACGGTTGATTTTATTAATGGTAAGATGACTGCAGTGGAATTTACAGTTAAACATATTTCAGTATGCAACAGGGGAAGATGTTCTTCTTCATTGGAATCACCATGGCAACATTTCAGGGTGGATATGCTCGCAGGATCAAACCAGGTCACCAGATCCGGACAGTCTGCATGGTATATTCTTCAGTTTTATATACACTCATTGACAAAAACAACACGTTCAGCAGATGCTCTGAATTTTGGCGGGAGTGATGAGCACTGGGAAATGTAGAGATGAAAAGCCATGGTCGCAGAATGATCCTTTTTGTTTTTCACTTTCAGTACATTATTCATTAAATTACATGAGTTATTAAATACTTTATTATAAAGTAAGCTTTATGTTAATAACACTGTTCCAAACTGACTAATGTAAGTATTTTAAACACACGTGTTTAAGGTAGGCTACACGCTGTGATATATATATATATATATATTATATATATATATATATAGATAGTATATATATATATATTATATTAATATATATATATATATATATATACAGAATATCTTAAAACTCCATGGTTTACGATAAATCAACTTACAATGGATTGTCGGAATGCATCCCCAGCGTAAATGCTGGTGAAAGAGTTTTAAACAAAAGCTCGATTAGCCTACTGTTTACACATTTACAAAAGTATTTAAGTAATTTTGGGGTTATGATGTTGTTTGTTCAGAGTAGGTATATGAAATGTGAGATATAGTTCAATGCGTTCTTGTGAACAGAGGTGAATAAAGTCCCTGAAAGCTGCACTTAAGTAAAAGTATAAATATCTTACCAGAAAGTTACTTTGGTAGAAGTTTCAGTCACCTCTTAAAATATTAGTTGAATAAATGTTTTAAAGTATCTGCTGTTTGCTACTTAAGTATTAAAAGTAATTTTCTGATATTAAATGTATTTGAGTATTGAAAGTAAAAGTAGAAGTAAATGCTGTTAATTAAAAAAGCAAGCAGATCTTTTTTGAGAATTATAAAGTTTATTCTTTTAAACCTGTAAACTACCTTTAAAAAGCCTACCTTACACTTAAAGAAAAACATCGAGTTCCATAATTAGAAAATTTTATCTAAACAAGGCTTAATGTTTACATTTACAGCATTTTATGCAGACGGCCTTATCCAGAGCCGACTTGTACAAGTTGGTACAGTCTTACAATCCAAGCAATTGTGGGTTAAGGGCCTTGCTCAACGACCCAACAGTGGCAGCTTGGCAGAGGTGGGATTTGAACCCTGGACCTTCTGGGCCAGAGTCCAGTATCTTAACCACTACGCTACCACAGTGGTTAATGTTAATTCTGATAAATAACATTAATGTTGCGGCTTTACTTTTTTAACCTTAACTTACCTCACTTAGTTTCTTGGAAGTTGGAAGGGGATTTTAAATTCAGTGCAAATTCATTCATTCATTTTCTTATCTGCTAAACCCTGCTTCGTAATCCCTGCCGTGTTAAGCATAAAATAATGTTAGATAGCAATCTGAAAATGAAGAACAGATGCAGGATTTACATAACACGTTGATTCATGTCATTTCAGGCAATACTAGTACTCATTCCAGCCTTCCTCCTTATTGGAATAGCATGGAACCTGATAGTGCTGTATGTCAGCCTGTTTTTATATTCCTTTGGTAAGTCTAAACTATTTAGGAATGTTCTCTTTTTTGAGAACATAATTTAAACTTGATTCTTGTAATGAAACCTCATTTTTTTGTGTGATTTGTGTTTTTCTTTAGCTGCTGCCATTGTTGTGCCATGTCTTTCAGCACAAGTATCAGGACACGGTGAGCATGTACTCTCCCTACAGTACGGATAGTTCAAATATATTCCTACAGTTGAATTAACTCGAATTACTCATTCTGTGGCAATCTAATTAACTTAGGTACTGCCAGTCAGAAGGGCACAGTGATGGGCATCCTCCGCTGTCTTGGAGCACTGGCCAGAGCACTGGGTCCAATTGTGGCTTCATCAGGTGGCTAACTACTTGATAATGTATTTGAAGGATTCTGTACATAAGAAGTAGGAAACAGGCTATATAGTTATACTGTCTTAATATTTCTGTTTACAGTGTATTGGCTGGCTGGAGCTGAGATTTGCTTCATAGTGAGCTCGGTCTTCTTCACAGTCCCTTTGCTCTTACTGAGCCGAGTAGAGAAGCACAAAGAGGACTAAGAACATTCATGCTGCTTTTAATGACAAAATCTTTTAAAACTCTAAGCACATTTTATTATTGACTCCTTATGTATTACACTCCTACTGTTTTCAGTTACATGATTGTTTTATACTGCATTACACAGTCCTTTATGATTTTAATGACTACATTACAGTACGGCAAAGACATTTAATGGTTTTATAACACTTAACTGAGGGTACTATGAAACTTTGATGTATTTACATATTAAAATGAGTATAAAGGGTAATAATACTTTTTGATACTTTTATTACATGTACGAAATCTGTGTTTACTTCATTGCCAGCCTAAGTATTCTCCTTTATTAATAGTGATGTGGCACCATTAAAATCTTCACAGTACCCAGCAGCTATTCATCTACAGCTCAGTGTGATTTATAGCTAGTTACGTCTAACTGGGAGCATGGAACAAAATCAAGCCTGCCAACAATACTGTGTGTGTTTTAATACATACTGTATCTATGAACTATAACATTATAGTTTAGTGGATAGTATTAATTTTTAGGACACTTTCTACTGTTCCATTTTGCTAGTGAGCATGGCTTCTGCTGCATGTACTTCTGAGAGCCCACAGCGTAAAGTATCCAGTTTATTTGGTTTACAAGGTCTTAAATGTTTTTAGAATAATTGCATATAGATGGTCATACACATGATCTTATAGATAAAACACAACAATAATTAATTCATATTTTACAGTCTCTGTTAAATGTTGTTGCACGTTGCAGGCAAATTTACTTTAAATACGTAATTTCTACTGCTTTTGGGTGGCACAGTAGTTTAATACACTAACCCACTGCCTCAGGGATCTGGGTTCAAGTCCCAGCAGTGCTTTCCAGTGGGGTACAGGTACTGGACTGGTCTGCATGTGACAACAACAAGCCCATACCATTGAACACCTTAAGACATGTTTTCAGGAAGAGTAGGACAAAATAACAATTGAAACACACATTGTAGGATTTTTAAAGAATTTAATTGTAAATCATGGTGGAAAATAAGTATTTGGTCACCCACAAACAATCAAGATTTCTGGCTCTCACAGACCTATAACTTCTCCTTTAGGAAGCTCTTCTGTCCTCCACTCGTTACCTGTATTAATGGCACCTGTTTGACCTCGTTATCTGTATAAAAGACACCTGTCCACAGCCTCAAACAGTCAGACTCCAAACTCAACCATGACCAAGACCAAAGAGCTGTTGAAGGACACCAGGAAGAAAATTGTACACCTGCACCAGGCTGCAGGTTGGTGTGAATAAATCATCTGTGGGAGCAATTGTAAGAAAATGGAAGATGTACAAGACCATTGATAATCTCCCTCGCAAGATCTCATTCTGTGGGGTCAAAATGATCATGAGAACAGTGAGCAAAAAAAAAAAACTTGTGTTTGGAGAAAGAAGAATGCTGAGTTGCATCCCAAAAACACCATACCTACTGTGAAGCATGGGGGTGGAAACATCATGCTTTGGGGCTGTTTTTCTGCAGAGGGGACAGGACGACTGAGGGAAGAATGAACGGAGTCATGTATCGTGAGATTTTAAGCCAAAACCTCCTTCCATCATTGAGAGCATTGAAGATGGAACGTGGCTGGGTCTTCCAGCATGACAATGATCCCAAACACACCGCTTGGGCAATGAAGGAGTGGCTCCGTAAAAAGCATTTCAAGGTCCTGGAGTGGCCTAGCCAGTCTCCAGACCTCAACCCCATAGAAAATTTGTGGAGGGAGTTGAAAGTCCGTGTTGCCCAGCGGCAGTAGCCTCTGAGAGTCTTTTTATAGAGCAAGCAAGACCCAGTGTCTAAGCAGACCACATCTGTAATCTTTTACATATCTGCTTGAGATATAACTGCATGCTGAGATTTAATGCACTCCAACATTTTTATCTGGATGCATTATTTAATTAGTTTGTCAATGAGTGTATTTATGACAGTTAAAATACACATGCTAAACCTTTTTCTGTTTTAATTTGACCAGCTGCAGTGTCTGAACGCCTGGATGGTTGGTAAACCTGTATATTTACAAATGACATGAAGTTGACCAGACAAAACGAAATATTTTGGGTTCATCCTATCTGCAATAAAACCTATGCAGGAAAATCACAAAATCACAAAAAAATCTTAATTTAAATCATAATTTGCATTTTCCATACTGTCCCAACTTTTTGTGATTTGGGCCTCCATGTTGAGGGCTGCCATCTGTATATGCCTTTGCAGATTTCAAAGAGTTATAGCAAGCTATATCTGTTATATTCTGCTATATTGGCAGAATGTTATGTTGATTGTGCTAATTATTGATCCCAGAGATATAAAGGGAATGAGTTTCCTTACTATTTAGGTCTTCTTTAATCTTTGGCTGAAGAAGTCCAGCATTCTTTCTCAGGAGCTTATCCTCAGTTTCTAGGTAAAATAACCCCGAGATACTTAGTGGATTTGGTATGCCATTTTAAAGAATAATCATCCCAGTTGGAAAACATGCTACTAAAAGTAGTTCTTATAAGGTTTTGACCTGGGAATCCCTCACTGAGCAGCATTTAAGGGATAGATGAATGAAATGTGGCTGATAAATCAGTTATAACAATTACACTGTAGCAAATGACAAAAATGCCTGTGGGACACGTGGATCTTTTTAGACTTTGGAGGTTGTTTAGATTGGTTCTGTACTCTGTCTGACTGCATTCCCTGCTATTTTTTTTCAAGCTTGACCTGGAACATTTAATTTTGTGAGAGATTTGATGTATTAATTTCATTTATATATTTAATTTCCCTCTCTTGTTTTGTTGCATTCAACTTGGAAAAAAAATACTCAAGTCACAATTAAATGCAGTTTTTATTCTCCATGTGACTCTACACATCTCATCAGATAAAGTTCATGTCACATGCCATTCCAGTCTCTATTTGTTTAGAGTTACATTCATCATTTCTTTCTCTTTCCTCTTTTCTTTTCATCCAAACATCTTCAGCAGATCATCATCCCACTGAATGCTTTCTTTTTCTCTCCATCTCCCTGCTTTATGCTGAGGGTTTGAAGTCTGATTTTCAGATTGCTCTTTTCCCGCTGATATCTTCTCTCTCAGCAGTGTACTTTGTTTCCGTTTATTTCTTCTCACAGATAGCTTTTCAGAGAGAGTCTCATATTGTTCCTGAGGTTGTTTTTCCAGCTTTCTCTTTTCAAACAGATCCACTTCCTGCAGTTTCAATTTTTCTTCATGTCTCTTTTCCGTTCCTCTCTTCACTCGGCGATGACTGACAGCAGCCTCTCTCTCATTTTGTTCTTGGTATTTTTCTTTGTCTTTCACCAAATTTATTTGACTGCTGTTGGTATTCATTTCTGTCTGCTTCTCTTTTTCTCTTCTTTCTTTGCTCCTTGTGGTCAGCTGCTCAATAGTTGTCTCCATTTGCTTTTCATGATGTCTCTTTTCTTCTAGGACTACATATTTCCTTCTAAACATGGCAAGCAGGTCTTTGTCTTCCAGTCTGGAATTGTCTTCTTTTATTTCCTTATTATTTCCCATCTCTGTCAGCAGTCTTCTTACTCTCCACTCTCTTCTTGTTACATTTGACTGCTCATCCTTTTCTTTCTGGCTTT
>JAJAGP010001025.1:0-51530 GCA_025084515.1 Ancistrus triradiatus
CGAAACGTCCGATGATCCTGAGGTACACTGCTGATGATTGTGGCCCACTATTGCAAACAAAACAATCTGAACTCAAAATAAACCTCAGTTGCTGGTACCACATCTCAACACAGAAGGAGGAACGTTTTTCATCTCGTGAAGCAACCAGACACAAACAAATAAAATAAAATAAATAAGTAAGTTAAATAAATAAATAAAAAAAATAAAATAGATAAATGAATAAATAAATATTCCTAACTTCCGGGTGCTGGGATTCAGAGACGGAACCACCTGTTTGTTGGTTGTGTCTTTGAGTCCTAGTACTTGGGGCTCCTACTCTACTAACTTCCAGTAATCCCAGTCGGGTTCTACTCGATTGGTTTTGTTAAAAAAGCAGACGCCAAGTCAGCGTCTGCTGAACGGACAATGGCAGTACTGAACAAGCACCGGCCCGTGCACTTTCCTTGGCTCCCTATCTAACCACGCTATGGGTTATAGTGATGGGGGGAGTCATTGTATGCTCGCAAACCTAACCCAAACCCAACCCAACCCTAACCCTAACCCTACTCCACTAGCTCTCAATAAATCCCGGCTGACTCAAAATCGGCGGGCTTGGTAAAAATGCAGACACCAAGTAGGGGTCTGCTCAACGGACAATGGCAGTACTGAACAAGCGCCGGCCCGTGCACTTTCCTTGGCTCCCTATCTAACCACGCTATGGGTTATAGTGATGGGGGAGTCATTGTATACTCGCAAACCTAACCCTGACCCTAACCCTAACCCCTAAACCTAAACCTTATAAGAGGTACGGTGGAAAGGTTATGGGATTCTAAACCACAACTTATCACCCGAGGCTTATGTCAATCTACGAAGTACAACTAAATTCCAAAAATCAGCGTCAACCAAAATAATAAAAGGACTTCATCCAAAAACAGGAAAAGTTATTCCGCTGTGTGAAACGTCACACCTAAAAAAAAAAGCATGGGAAAACCTTGTAAGAGGTACGTTTGAAAGGTTATGGGATTCTAAACCACAACTTATCGACCAAAGTGGATGTCAATCTAAGGAGCGGCATACAACTCAGCATTTCAGAAGTCAGCGTCAACCAAAATGAATAAAATGACTTGACTCAAAAACAGGAAATGTCAATCAGTTGCATGAAGCATCAGGCCTAAAACATGAGAGCCCATTCTGCTAGAATCACCAGCTCTAAACTATCCTAAGATCCAACCAACTAAACCAATAGAAATTGGACACGGGACACAAAGTCGAGGATTGATCAACCTACGGCTGGCCGCCTCAGAGGAGGGCGTACAGTGTTCAAGGCCAACGTCCGATGATCCTGAGGTACATTGCTGATGATTGTGGCCCACCCTTGCAAACAAAACAATCTGAACTCAAAATTAACCTCAGTTGCTGGTACCACATCTCAACACAGAAGGAGGAACGTTTATTTCATCTCGTGAAGCAACAACGCTACAAAAAGTCACAGATGAACTGAAAAATAGGAAAAGTCTATTCCAGTACGACAAGCATCAGAGCTAAACTATGACATTACTACGTCTACAGTAATATTACTACTGCATCTTGACTCAAGACTAAGAAACGTCATCCCATTAGCAGAACACTTAACCTGAACTCTCAATATTCTAACTCCCAAGTGCTAGGACTTCCAGTAATCCCAGTCGAGTTCCAGAGTTTCAGGTGGGGTGCCCCAGCCCAAGCCCCAACCCTAATTTGGTTCCAAAAAAAAGGAATCCTCAATTCACTGTCATGATTCCACAGGATTTGTACTCAGGATAAAGACTTTGGAGAAGCCAAAAAAAACCTTGTTTCAGGCCCTTAGAGACAGGGGATATACAAGAACCTACTTGTACACAGTATACAAGGAATGGTACCAAAGGCTACATAGTGTAACTTCGACCCCAAACCACAATAACCAATACTTCACTATTGTCCTACTAATAACGTCATTTTCAGATCACAAGACTAAAATACACAAGAAGTTGAAAGGTAACTTTAATAAAATTATGGGAAAGGAGAGTGAAATTAAAATAATCTCAGTTTTCAAAAGAAACACAAATCTAAGAGACCTCCTAACAGCTATTAGAACAGAATGTCTGCCCAAAGGAATGACAAAACAGGCCAACAGGCTCTCACATTTTATTACACCTTCAAGTCCCAGTCTGGCTACTAACCAAAAGGTGAGACAGAACACTCAAAACTGGATGAGGGTGAATTTGCAAAATCTGAAAGAACACTATGGTGAGGTTTTAACAGAATTGAATCAGTCCATACAGCATGTTGAACCGGCTGAATGGGACATTGCTACATAATGGGCCAGAAAACACAAGCTTAAGGAAGAAATCCTACAAAAAGCTGAGGATACACTATTGGCTAGACTGGGAACAAATAATGTTGGAGAAAGTTTAGTAAAAAATCTCAAAAATCGACAGTGCGTCTTAAAATGCGGTGCACCTTATGTATGAATTAATTCTGGTTGTGCTTTCTGACCTAGAACCGATTGTAGATGGTAGACAGCGCTCATAAATATGTCAAAATGTTTTAGCTCGACCTTGGTGAGTTACGAAGTTTATGGCCATCGTAGTCAGGAGCTTCGCAGAGTAATACAAAATGTGCTTCAGCATTAGGGTATGTGCATTCATTCATTCATTCATTTTCAAAGCGGATTTCAAACTCGACGCTATCAGTCACGCAGTACAACACGGACATAGAGCAGCTGCGAGAGAATTCAACATTAACAAATCAATGGTACGGAAGTGGAGGAAGCCGGAAGATGCCCTGCGCCAGGTAAAGACCAAACTGAGTTTCCGAGGGAACTTAAGAGTTTTATTTCAGTTCATGCGCCTTATAACCTGGTGCGCTTTATGTATGAAAATAGACCCGTTAGCAGTCGATCATTGATATTGCGCCTTATCTTTCAGAACCTCAACATGCCTAGAATAGACTCTTAATCACAGAACTAGAGGAGGACATCTCGATTACAGGGACTATGGATTCAATTCAGAGTGTGCAAAGCAGCAGATCTTCTGGACCGGACGGCTTTCTGGCCGAATTCTATAAATCATTTTCAGACAAACTTGCCCCAATTCTTCTCTCTATATTTCAGGAATCGTTGGCTTCTCAATCCCTCCCCGCAACCATGCATGAACTCGTATTTCACTGATTTTAAAGAAGGATAAAAATCCGCTTCAATGCAGCTCATACTGTCCAGTGTCATTTTTAATTCTGATGTAATTCTTGCTAAGCTCTTAGCCAGCCGCCTCGAGATAGCTATCCCTTCTATTATCTCAAGTGAACAAACAGGTTTCCTGAAGAACAGGCACTCTTTTTTTCCAACACAAGACACCTTTAAATATTCTTTAGGGTCTCTCTACAACTGTTGCTTTTACACTCTGGAAAAGTTTGGGTTTCACCCTAACTATACAGTGGGGCAAAAAGTATTTAGTCTGCTACTGATTGTGTAAGTTCTCCTACGTAGAAAGATGACAGAGGTGTGTAATTTTCATCATAGGTACACCAACTATGAGACACAAAATGAGGGAAAAAAATCCAGGAAATCACACTGTAGGATTTTTAAAGAATTTAATTGTAAATCATGGTGGAAAATAAGTATTTGGTCACTCAAACAACAAGATTTCTGGATCTCACAGACCTGTAACAACTTCTTTAAGAAGCTCTTCTGTATTCCACTCATTACCTATATTGTTTGACCTCATTATCTGTATAAAAGACACCTGTCTACAGCCTCAAACAGTCAGACTCCAAACTAAACCATAGCCAAGACCAAAGAGCTGTCGAAGGACACCAGGAAGAAAATTGTAGATCTGCACCAGGCTGGGAGTGAATCTACAATAGTGAAGCAGGTTGGTGTGAATAAATCAACTGTGGGAGCAATTGTAAGAAAATGGAAGCCATACAAGACCACTGATAATCTCCCTCGATCTGGATCTCATCCAATGGGGTCAAAATGATCATGAGAATGGTGAGCAAAAATCCCAAAACTACACGGAGGGACCTGATGAATGACCTGCAGAGAGCTGGGACCAAAGTAACAAAGGCTACCATCAGTAACACACTATGCCGAGAGGGACTCAGATCCTGCAGTGCCAGGCGTGTCTCCCTGGTTAAGCCAGTACATGTACAGGCCCGTCTGAAGTTTATCAAGAGAGCATATGGATGATCCAGAAGAGGATTGGGAGAATATCATGAGATATAATAACAGAACGTTTTGGTAAAAACTCAACTCGTCGTGTTTGGAGGAAGAAGAATGCTGACTGAATTGCATCCCAAGAACACCAAGGGGCTGTTTTTCTGCAAAGGGGACAGGACGACTGATCCGTGTTAAGGGAAGTATAAACGGGGCCATGTATCATGAGATTTTAAGCCAAAACCTCCTTCCATCAGTGAGAACATTGAAGGTGGAACGTGGCTGGGTCTTCCAGCATGACAATGATCCCAAACACACCGCTTGAGCTACAAAGGAGTGGTTCTGTGAAAAGAATTTCAAGGTCCTGGAGTGGTGTAGCCAGTCTCCAGACTTCAACCCCATAGAAAATTTGTGGAGAGAGTTGAAAGTCCGTGTTGCCCATCGACAACCCCAAAACATCATTGCTCTAGAGGAGATCTGCATTGAGCAATGGGCCAAAATACCAGCTACAGTGTGTGAAAACCTGGTGAAGACTTACAGGAAATGTTTGACCTTTGTCATTGCCAACAAAGGATATGCTACAAATTATTGAGTTTAAATTTTGTTATTGACCAAATACTTATTTTCCACCATAATTTACAATTGCATTCTTTAAAAATGTGATTTTTTTTTTTCCGCCAATTTGTCTCTCTCAAAGTGTACCTATGATGAAAATTACAGACCTCTCTCATCTTTCTAAGTACAGTGGGGCAAAAAAGTATTTAGTCAGCCACTGATTGTGCAAGTTCTCCTACTTAGAAAGATGAGAGAGATCATTCTCATCATAGGTACACTTCAACTATGAGAGAGAAAATGAGAAAAAAAAAATCACACTGTAGGATTTTTAAAGATTTAAATTGTAAATCATGGTGGAAAACAAGTATTTGGTCACCCACAAACAAGCAAGATTTCTGTCTCTCACAGATCTGTAACGTCTTCTTTAAGAAGCTCTTCTGTCCTCCACTCCTTACCTGTATTAATGGCACCTGTGACCTAATGAATGACCTGCAGAGAGCTGGGACCAAAGTAACAAGGCTACCATCAGTAACACACTATGCCAAGAGAGACTCAGATCTTGCAGTGCCAGGCGTGCACCCCCCTGCTTAAGCCAGTACATGTCCAGGCCCGTCTGAAGTTTAGAAGAGGATTGGGAGAATATCATGTGGTCAGATGAAACCAAAATAGAACTTTTTGCTATCAACTGGAGGAAAAGGGATGCCAAGTTGCATCCCAAGAACACCATACCTACTGTGAAGCATGGGGGTGGAACTGATCTGTGTTAAGGGAAGAATGAACGGGGCCATGTATCATGAGATTTTAAGCCAAAACCTCCTTCCATCAGTGAGAGCATTGAAGATGGAATGTGGCTGGGGCTTCCAGCATGACAATTATCCCAAACACACCGCTCGGGCAACGAAGGAGTGGCTCCGTAAAAAGCATTTCAAGGTCCTGGAGTGGCCTAGCCCAACCCCATAGAAAATGTGTGGAGGGACTTGAAAGTCCATGTTGCCCCAACACATCACTGCTCTAGAGAAGATCTGCATGGAGGAATGGGCCAAAATACCAGCTACAGTGTGTGCAAACCTGGTGAAGACTTACAGGAAACGTTTGACCTCTGTCATTGCCAACAAAGGTTATGTTACAAAGTATTGAGTTGAACCAAATTTATTGACCAAATACTTATTTTCCACCATAATTTACAATTAAATTCTTTAATTTTTTTTCTCATTTTGTCTCTCATAGTTGAAGTGTACCTATGATGAAAATTACAGACCTCTCTCATTTTTCTAAGTAGGAGAACTTGCACAATCAGTGGCTGACTAAATACTTCTTTGCCCCACTGTATATCCTATGTTAAGACTTCGTACTCCTCCACAATGGCTGCTGTGCGTACAAACAATTTGTCCACCTATTTTAAATTACAACAAGGTACAAGTCAAGGCTGCCCAATGCCCCCCCCCTTTTTATTTGCTATAACCACTAGCTCTTGCCAAACGACCTAGATTTTTAGATCTGTTCCAAAATCTTCCTATTGTTTTACCAGTTTCGTCTTTAGATCCATAGATACTTTAATATCAACCTTTGTTTGGAATAGAAAAGTACCGCATTTTTTCGCAAATCTGTTCTGCAGAAACCTCATTCTCAGGGGGGAATGGCACTCCCGAATGTCCAACTTTACTATTGCGCAGCTAATAGTAGATCATTGCTGTACTGGATGGAGAATGCAGAAGGCTTAGATACCCATACATGGGTAATATTAGAAAGTGAGACCTTGGAATCAGTTTGGACGATTATTTGCACTTATTATCACTTCATTATTCACCCCAATAATAATTTTAAAAAATCATATGTTTATCCCTCAATATCAGATAGAGAATTTATCACCTGGGTTAGGAATGGGATTTCTTCAGTACATGACCTTTATATCGACAGTAACTTTCTATCCTTCGAGCAGCTGATAAACAAAGTTCATATTCCCAGATCACATTTCTTCAGATACTTACAATTACTAAGCTTTGTAGCATCACAATTTGATAACTTCCCTCTGTGTCCTCCTATGTCACTGCTAGAGTCTATTTTCAAACTTGGAATGGACCTTAGACAAATAAGAGGTAGAACATACAGCCTTCTCATTTCTAATATGGCAATGTCAGATGATCTTGAAAAAAAAACGATCTTGTTTAAAATCAAAGCAAATTTGTACTCTACATGTAATATATGTAAACAAGATCCCAGCAAATTTACTTCACATGTTTTGGACATGTCCGAAGCTACACCAGTTTTGGAAACCTATATTCGATACTCCTTCTAAAATCTTGGAAATGCCAATAGTCAAGTCAAGTCATATTTATTTATATAGCGCTTTTTACAATGGAGCATTGTCTCAAAGCAACTTTACAAGTTTAGATTATCTCCCAATAACTACGTCCAATCCCAAATTGAGAAAACCTAGGGTGACAGTGGCAAGGAAAAACTCCCTGAGTGTTATAGGAAGAAACCTTGGGAGGACCAAGACTCGAAAAGGGACCCAACCTCCTTGGGCGGCGTAGATGATAAATCTAAGAACGAAACTAAAGTCATGGAGTCATAGTTCGAATAAAATGTGAAGTATGGACATCGGCATTAAGTGGCCCGGGTATGATGGGGCTGGAGCTGATGACGGAAGCAGCTTGAGTGAAGCTGCACCGGATGAACATCATGTGTGTCAGCCAGACCGCCCACTCGACACTCCTGGCTAATGGACAAGGCAGGCAGGCCAGACATGACTCCAGACAATAGACCACTCTCCTTATGCTGCACTGTTCGGTGTTCTGTCACCAGATGTCCAACTGTGTAATTATAAAAATAGTACACTTGCTTTTTGTATTATACTAGCTAGACAACTAATACAGCTTAGGTGGAAAGACCCTCTCCCCCCAACAATATTCTCAATATATTAACAAGGTCATGCAACACCTCAAACTAGAGAAGTTAAGATATTCTCCTTAAAAGTCTGTACAAAGATTCTACACAGTCTGGCAACCCTCCCAAACATCTGTGGAAAATATGAAGGCCAGGGATGTAACTTCTCAGCACCTTGTTTATTATACTGTATTATGCTGTATGCTCTAACTGCATACTAATAGACATGTTGGTCTGTGTGTGTATCTGTATATTTTTCAGATGGAAAACGACACCTCTAGTGGCCAGGAGCACTTCAATTGTGAAAAGTAAATACAGCATTTTTGGAAATGTTGT
Source organism: Ancistrus triradiatus (assembly GCA_025084515.1). NCBI lineage: Eukaryota > Metazoa > Chordata > Actinopteri > Siluriformes > Loricariidae > Ancistrus > Ancistrus triradiatus. The sequence continues at coordinate 7,928 of JAJAGP010001025.1, forward strand.
TGTGTTCTGCTTTATGTTTTTCCTTAATGTATTTGTGTTCTGACTTAATGCTGTTGCATTTTCGACTTTTGTTTGCTTTGTAAATACAGTTGTGATGTGACTCTACTGGCCACCGTACAAAAAAGACTGTATTATAACACACAAAAAAACATGCAACAGAAAAGTTGCATCATTTTTAGATCAAGCATTTCTAGAGCAGAAAAATTACATAATCTTGAGAAAGACACCCAATTCATTAAGATAGGAATTGTTCTACCTCGAAATGCTGTCCAACGCTTGGACTGACCCTCTTTCTACAAGTTACATAATGTTGAGTAAACATTATGCGTAATAATTTAAAATTACATAATCTTAACTCACATTTCTGTAACCGCCATAGAATAAATATGTAAAGTTAGCATTTGGACCCTAACCCGCTGTCCTTGACTGATCTTTTGCCATACCTAATACACTATGAGTCAAGTCAAGTCAGATTTATTTATATAGCGCTTTTTACAACGGAGCATTGTCTCAAAGCAACTTTACAGGTTTAGATTATCTCCTAATAACTACGTCCAATCTCAAATTGAGCAAGCCTAGGGCGACAGTGGCAAGAAAAAACTCCCTAGTTCTAGGAAGAAGAAACCTTGGGGGACCAAGACTCAAAAAAGGGACCCACCAACCTCCTGGGCGGCGTAGAGTGATGATAAATCTAAGAGCGAACTAAAAGTCATGGAGTCAAAGTTTGAATAGAATGTGAAGTATGCACATCGACATTAAGTGGCCGGGGTATTGATGATAAATCTAAGAGCGAAACTAAAGTCATGGAGTCATGGTCGAATAAAATGTGAATTATGCACAGTGGAGGCTCCATCAGATGTAACATCATGTGTAGGGCCGGGAACTGCCGGAACACAGAGCTCGGAGAGAAAACAGAAAAAAATGTAATTAGTTATTGATTAAGAGCCAGTGTCTATTAACAATCACTGATTTGCCCATTGTCAATACTGATGGCCAAGTGTAGCATTGAATGAGACCCGGGCAACGGCATTTAGCTATAAGCAGCATAGCTAGAAAGCTAGAAAGAGAGGAGAACTGGTAGGAAACACAGCCAAGAGGGATCACATGAGACATTGGCAACCCCACGAACGAGCGGAAGAAGAAGGGGGCAGAAAGAAGACAGCAACCCAACGTCTCTGATCACCATAAAACTCTTTGACCATGAACCCCCAGCTCTGCCCTTAGAGTAAGGCAAGGATGCACGAGTCAAGATCACGAGGACCGAAGCCCAGTTCAGCCAGACCACCCAACCGACACTCCTGGCTAAAAGACAATGCAGGCAGGCCAGACATGACTCCAGACTCCGGCCCCAGTGACCTAAGCCATGCATCCTGGTCTAAATCTAGTCAAAAGCCCGCGTAAATAAGTATGTCTTTAGCCTAGACTTAAAATTTTGGAGATTGTTTGAGTCTCGAACGAAAGTGGGAAGTTTATTCCATTGTTGGGGGACCATATATGAGAAAGCCTTTCCCCCTGCTGTGACTTTTTTAATTTTAAGAACTAAAAGAAGTCCTGCACCCTGCGAATGAAGTACACAAGCTGGATTGTAAAACTCTAAGAGTTCACTGAGATAATGTGGGGCCAGGCCATGTAGAGCTTTATAAGTTATAAGAAGTATTTTGTAACCAATGTGGAATTTAACTGGTAACCAGTGCAGTGATGATAGAACAGGTGACAGGACCAAATTTTCTAGTTCGAGTTAGCACTCGGGCAGCTGCATTCTGAACTAACTGAAGTTTATTTATAGATTTACTAGAGCATCCAGTAAGTAAGGCGTTACAGTAATCCAACCTTGAGGTTATAAACGCATGAACCAGTTTCTCTGCATCATTAAAAGAGAGGATATTTCTAAGTTTTAGCGATATTACGTAAATTGAAAGAAAGCAATTCGAGTGATGTGCTAATGCGCATAATGTGCGCATCAAAGGAGAGATCTGAGTCAATGTGACCCCTTAAGTTTTTTTACAGACGGACTGGGCAATACTGGACAGCCATCTAGATTTAGGAAAGACTGTAGCTAACCTGTCTTTATCACAGCCTTGGGGTCCCACTAATAGCACCTCAGTTTATCTGAGAGTCACCTCGCAGGGCATCACCCAGTCGCTTCGTTGTAAGTATTAAGTAAGAGAAAATTAAATACATATCCAATCTTTTATTTCCCTTTACCACAAGTCCTCGATTTTGCTGATTGTAAGGCTGTCATTAGTTTTGGGCTGATATGTACAGCTGTGTATCATCTGCATAGCAGTGGAAATTATGCACTGTTTTACGAATAACTGGCCTAGTGGCAGCATGTACAGAGGAGAATATAAAAGAGGGCCAAGGCACTGACCCCTGAGGCACGCCATACTTCACTTTTGAGAGCTTAGATCTTAGATTATTTATATTGAAACAAACTGGTACGGTCAGTAGTTAAAAGTAGGATTTTTTTTAAACCAAGAAAAGTGCTGATCCCATTAATACCTACAGTATGTTCTAGTCTGTTAGTAATAAACAATCATTATCTATAGTGTCAAAATGATGCCACTTAAATCTAACTAGAACAAGAGAAAAAGAAAACACATCCCTTATCTGAGGACATTAACAAGTCATTTAGTACCCTAATTAATGGCTGTTTCAGTACTATGAGGGGCCTGAAGACCAGACTGAAAATGTTTCATAAATTTCATTCCTTTGGAGGTGATACAGAGCTGCTGATAGACAGCTTTTCTAAGATTTTGGACAGAAGAAGGTAGTTAGATTTAGTTAGATTTGAAATTGGTCTATAATTATTAGATATCACACAAGGGTCAAGATTGGCTTTTTAATCAGTGGTTTGATAACGGCAGGACTTCTTAAAGGGATTCGAGCACATTAGCCTAAGGTAAGGATGAATTTAAAATTAACTAACACTGGCTCTATAACACTAGGTAATACTTGTTTGAGTAGAAGTGTAGGAATTGGATCTAACAAAAAACATGTTGAGATGACTTAGACGAAGCTGATCAGTGCGGGATAGTTCCAGTATTAGTAATTTGGGTTATTAAAAGATTCTAATCTTGAATTTACGGTTAATTGAACAGATGTCTTCACCTAGTGCTGCATCTGGGAAGGTTGCTGAAAACCAGTGTGGTGATATGATGAGCATTGAGGTTTTTTGGCCTAATGTTTTCTATCTTATCATTAAAGAAAAGTCATGAAATCATTACTGTTAAAATTACACATATGGGGAGAGTCACTTTTCTGTGGGGTTTTTTGTTAATTTGGAGAGACTTGTATTAAAGAGAAATCTTGGATTATTCTATTTTTCTCTTATGATTGAAGAGAAGAAGTATGCAGCTTTAGCTTTAGTGAGGGCATGCTTGTACTCTGCCATGCTGTCCCTCCAAGCAATCTTAAACACCTCCAATTTACTATGTCTCCACTTGCGCTCTAAATGCCGTGTTCTTTGCTTTAAGGTACGGGTGTGGTCATTATACCATGGTGCTAGCCTTTTTATGACAGTGGACCACACCAGTATGTCAGCAAGTTTAACAAGATAATACAAGGCAGATACAATTAAATATTTAAACAACAAGCTAGGTCCCTGTTTCTCTGCCAATATGTAACGGAGCCAGTCTACACCACATGCAGTCCTGAATAAAATAGCGAGACAGGGTGACAGTCAAGTGTGCCTTTTACCCTGCGCAGATATAATCTCTGCATAGAGTCTCTATCCTGCATGAGCCAAGTCAAGTACTTACCCACTGATGACTGCATGAAGTCGTTTATTCCATCACATGAAGGTCAGTGAAACAGGGGGTAGTGCTGTAGTGTTGAATTTAGTATGAATGTTGTACTGCTTGATAAATCTCCTTAGTGGTCCTTGCCTTAGTTCCACTGCCACCACTGCCAACCACTGATACTCAGGTAACCAATGGTGAACTCTAGAGCCATATATAAAGTCCTTCTGAATAACAGACACAAACATCTATCATGACATACCCAAACAAGGCCTCTAACCATTCACCCCACTAATATCAACATATTTTACCTTTTGAAATCACAATGACATAGTACACATATACATGTTAGCAAAATGCATCTAATTACATTGAGCTTGAAAACAAGGTTTTCCAAATACAGGACTTTGTGTGAGAACATGAACTCCCAAACTTGCCTGTTGGTCTGTTTGCTTGCTGGCTTGCTTTTTTGAATATTCTTCCTCTTTGAAACTTCTCCCCATACCACCTCTAACTCACTACTGATTCCTAGTGGACAAGGCTAGTAGTACCTTTATATTAAACATAGAACCTGACCCAGATAGCAAAGTAAGATTTATTCAACATTGAATAAACATCAGGAAAAGTCATTGAATCAATATTGATTTCTGATGTTGATTCAGCATTGAAACAGCTTGTTATGTCTGATAATGAATTAACAATGAATAAGAACCGAGGCAGACAAAATGCAAAGCTACATGCAATTATATACCACTAAACAGCAACATCAATTTGGTAAATGAAAAAAATAATGAAACATCATAAAAGGCCAATTATTTTCTCCTTCATGGAATGCCACCCTCCCTTTCCGGTGCATAATGCAGCCCTTTCTTGGCAACATCAGAAAAAGTCATCAGTGTGAGTGATCCATGTTATTGACGAGCTACACCTACAAACTTTCAGATATTCAATCATACATCTTCATACTTGAATTAAGTAATTCAAACATGGGACTGTGGTGGATTAGCGGTTAAGGTACTCAACTATTGATCAGAAGGTCAAGGATTCAAATCCCACCTCTGCCAATCTGTCACTGTTGGGTCCTTGAGCAAGACCCTTAACTCACGATTGTTTGGATTGCACATTCAATGCGAAAACTCGTGGCTTCTTTGGTTTATTTTGTTGTAAAAAAAATGTTGTATTAAATCAATAGAACACTCGAAGTTAATCATGAATAACATAATATAAAAATAACAACTAGCTCTAAATTCACATTTGAAATATATGGCCTACAGCAACATTACTTCTGCCCCATTAACTCAAATGTGTTCACCTTCAAATCAAGACATCAAGTCCTAACAATCTTTAACTTTTCTAACTTATGCTACATAACTTTAATGTCAAATCATACACTTCAAAATCACTTCTCAGTTTTTTTATTATTTTTGATTCTCACAAAGTTATCTATAACACCAACTAACTAGCTGCGTTATCTCATAGCTAAAATTAGGTAGCTAACTTAGGTACTTAGGTAACTAACTAACATTTAACATTTGCTATTCATCCTACCGTTTAATTGCCTGACAGTAGCCAACAGTAACTAACTAAAGTTAATGAAACAATTAGTATTAATGACTCTTTTCACAAAAACACTATAGTTTGATAGGTTAACTGGTTTCAAGTGAAACAAATGTTTACTAACTTGTCACTTCGTGCGCTCCTCTTCTCTGTGGAGAGAGATGGAAATTTCCAGAAGCTCTGAATGGAAGAGTGGGAGGGGAGTAAGTATAGGCTGTTTGATGTGACTTGTCAATACAGCAGTATTTATTTTATGGATGCTTAATTGAATAAAAAAAAAAACACTGATGGACTTTGTATTACTGATGGAGCAGATTTAATATCTTTATATAGTTTTTATGAATTGTATTACTTATGTTTTTGATCAAAACAGTGCAAACTCCTTTTATTTCAATATTTATGGCTTTGTTTATGACTATTCTTTGGCTTTGTGGCTGTACAAACAGACCTTGTTCATAGAACAGATTAGAACCAGCCAGAAGCAGTTTTAGAGTAAGGCCCAAGGCCACCTTCCAATACAGATAAATCCATCTTCTGTCCTTTGGCATTACACCGAAAGAAACCTCGGATGACTGGAGAGAGGTTACTAGCATTTCATCCACTCATCACTGTCGGTAGATCCCATATCTCTGATCTGATGTACAACAGATTTTCCTGTGTGGATATCACATACTGACCCCCTACAGAATTCACTCTGTTAGACATCATCATCATCATCATGATCTTAATTATGGTCCAACAAAACAAGACGGTATCAACAGAATGCTGAACAGCTCCGTTATGCGTCCCCACTTGAATCAACATGGCTCTACAACTTCCAGACAAGAGGCCCAACCTCCAGCTTCCTTCACCTCGTGTGTTCTTAACATGTTTTTCTCCAAAAGGCTCTTAGCTGGTTCATCACCAGAGCACAAAATGACCATCCTTTGATGTATTTAAAAGAACTCAGGAGCAACAATACTCATCGAACAGTAAGCTCCATCATCAGCTGCTCTCATGGAATCTAGAGCAAAGCTGTCCTGCATATCAATCTGTGAAATCACATACAACTGTTCTCATAACATTTCAAAGGTTTTTGAGATGGTGGGATTCTTGAATCTTTGCTGATTGTACCAGAGCATTTATCCACCTAACACATTTTATTAATTGGGATCATGGTACAAAAATGGTCAGTGCGGCTGAGCTCTCTGTATTCATGACATGAAGCTCCACAGAAACTCCCTAGGCCAGTTATAGAGCTAATAGCAGAGCTAGAAGAAATACACAAGTTCATTACTTAAGGAAAAGTACCCCTAATCTGATTCAAAATACTTAAGTAAAAGTTGAAGTATGACTTATATTTGTACCTCAAGTAAGATAAGATAAGATGTCCATTCCCTGGACGCTCACTGGTATCACGTCGAGGTGTCTGCACCTGCGGAAATCCACAACCAACTCTTTGGTTTTTCCCACATTGACTTGGAAGCGGTTCCACAGACACCAGTCCACAAAGTTCAGTTAGTTGTCTGTACTCTCTATCGTCATCATAGAGTCATCAGAGAACTTCTGAAGATGGCAGTTGTGTGTGTTGAACCTGAAGTCTGCCATGTACAGGGTGAAGAGAAACAGTGCCAAGGCCATTCCCTGTGGAGCTCCCGTATTGCAGACTACCACGTCTGACACACAGTCCCGTCCCACAGTTTGTGAGGTAGTCCAGAATCCAGTTTGCAAACTGGTGTTCCACCCCTACGTGCTGCAGCTTGTCTCTTAGAAGCTCTGACTGAATAGCAAAGATTATTCTTACAGTGCTGCGCTGCTTCTCCAGGTGAGAAAGAGCTTTGTGAATGGCATCATCTACCCTGATACCACGTTTATAGGAAAACTGTAGTGGATCCTTGAATGAGCTCACCAGACAGCAGAGATGGACAAGCACCACCCTCTCCAGTGTCTTCATCAGATGCAACTGTATTTTAAAAAAAGTATAAAAGTATAAACGTACACACTACTAGATCTACATAAAGTTAAAAATAAATGAATAAAAGTGCAAGAGGGAGCTTTAGGGAGCTTTACGCCACTGAAAAAACAACATGAAAACATTTTCAGACATGAAGAACCAAAATACACAAAATGCTTTGGATGATTTCTTTAATAAATTCTGCTAAATCTCTAGCAAGACATGGTAATATTCAGTAATGCAATAATTCATGATATTTAACCCAAACTATAGTTATCGACTCTCTGAAACACTCTGGTTGCAATTCCGCATCCAGCACAATTTGCCTCTCAGAACACATCAGGGTGAGAGGAGGAAGCCTTGTGGACGTCCTGTGCCCCAGGAAAACTTTTTGCCCCTTCTCTTTCTCCCCATTTTTAAACCTAAATACAGAGATCTTACACAGCCAAAATGGCATCAGTAAAAGGTGTCGATATCCATAAACGTCCACAAGAGGGCAGTACATTATCAAAGCTGAAGAATTAGCTGCATAAATGGCTTTATTAGCAGCAAACAAAAGACTGAATCACTTACTTTACAGAGTCATTAATAAATACTGAATTATGAATAAAGACTGAACCATTTAACGTAGTGCCTCATTTAATAAGACTGAATCGTTTAAATAAGCGATTCAATTATAAAGACGGAATTATTTTTCTTCGTTACCCATTTAATAAAATTAATTCATTTAACCGGGAGTCGATTTATAAGACTGAATTATTTGCTTTAATGACTCATCTACTCATGTATATAGATTTATGAATTTAAAAAGATTAATAAAAAGCCTCTCTTTCTCCCTAAATATAAACCTAAAGCCATAGATTGTATTCAGTCCGAATTAAAAGGCGTTGATACCCACAAACGTCCACAAGAGGGCAGTACACTGTGGAGAGTCTAAACCTGCGGGTGACCAATAAATTGGAATAGGATGACCGTAAAGAGGGGGGAGTGTAGTAATCAAGCAGACCGGACAGATAGGCAGGACCCAAGCCATGAAGTGATTTAAATGTAAGTAATGGTATTTTGTATTGAATGCGTCGATGGATGGGCAGCCAGTGAAGTCGCTCGAGCACAGGAGTGATGTGTTCCCTTTTTCTGGTGGAAGTTGGAATATTTTTTTCTGTTTGACATTTTCACTGACTTAGTTTGTCAAGTGATATTACTAAAAATAATTAAGTAAACGTTGCAATTTTCATTTGATAAATGTTACCAAATAAAATTCTCTATGCATAATTTTTTAAGGTCTTGCATGCTCAATAATCCAGGCAAGAAAATCACAAAAGTTGAATCTGTTCATCTGGACATAAATTTTGTCGGAGAAACGTTTCGTCACTCATCTAAGTGACTTCTTCAGTCTCAGCTAGTTGGAAAACTTCCCCAATCTTATGCATCAAGACGTTTTGACTCAATTTGGCAAACATTGCATTAAACTCGTACGAGAGTACAAACAAACGGCTCGTAAGATGGCTGATTACAGGAACCACCTGAGATTCAACCTCAGATGCAGACAGAATGGGATCACTCCTAAGAGTCTGCAAATGAAATCTTCAGTAAAGGGCCACCCGGCTAACAAGATCCTCCAGAAGGCACAGAACCAGCTGCTGAGGCAAACCAACTTTACCATTGATGCTTTGAAAGTCAGAGAGGAACACATCCGACAGAGACTTACATCATGTCTAGACGAGACCACCCTTCAGCGTGTGATCAACTTCACAGAAAAGGCTCGGCTGGCAAAAAATGAAAAGTCTAACACTAGGCAGCAGAAGAAGTTCGATCTTCTTGCTGCTCGCCAGAGACACTGGCGGATGGATGATACTCTCAAAGGCTGGAAGAGAGATGGAGGACAGACACAACCTGTGGATGTGGACAAGTGGGTGAAGAACTTGTCTGACAGACAACTCAGCCAGGCGGAGAAAGATATCTTGGCTAAGGGGCTGAATTTTGCTGTGACACCGAGGCAAATACCACTAGTGGAACTGATTACAGCCACGGATACAGCAATCCGCAACAACAATATCGTGGACATGGAAGCAGAACAACTGCGAATGAAAGTTTCAGCCTGCCTTAGCAATGCAAAGCCACCGCCGTCTAACATCAGCAGAGAGGAAAGGAATGCACTCACGACTCTCAGTAAGGATAATGACATCATCATCATCCTTCCAGCGGAAGGCAGGTGCACTGTTTTATTAAACCAGACAGACTATCATGAGAAAGTTATGACTCTCCTTAGAGACACTAACACTTATGAGCCCCTGAAACGAGATCCTGGTAGTGGGTACAAGAAGAAGGTGATAGATTGTCTGAAGCTTTTAGAACAGGACAATGCTATTTGACCGGACTCTGTACCACAGATTATACCCAGGGGGAGGCTACACCTAGTCTGTATGGTTTACCTAAGATACATAAACAGGATGTGCCATTACGGCCCATTGTGTGTTATGATCAACTCAGTGACCTACAACATCGCAAAGTTTCTTCTGGCATCGATCCTCAACCCGCTGGTAGGCAGCACGGATCATCACATCCAGAACACCATGGATTTCGTGGATAAGGTGAGGGACGTCATTATGGAGAAACGGATGAAACAATGGTCTCGTTTGATGTCACATCTGTCCTTCACGTGCGTTCCAGTTTCTGAGGCCAGTAGAGGTAGTCCGAGTGAAACTACAGGATGACCCCACTCTCAGCAATAGGGACCACCCGTAACTCGGACCGTGTGTGTTTGCTTCTGGAGCTGTGTCTTCAATCCACCTATTTCACAAACAGAGAGAGTACTATAGGCAGAAACATGGGTGCGCCATGGGCTCCCCAGTTTTCACCTATCGTGGCCAACCTGTATATGAGAATAAGTCGAAAAGAAGGCACTAAGGTCCTACTCAGGAACACCACCCAGCCATTGGTTCAGATATGTGGATGACACCTGGGTTTTAAAATGAAATCTCAGGAAGTACCACATTTCATTCACCGACCACATCAACTCAGTGAACAGACACATTAAGTTCACCAGGGAGGATGTGAAGAACGGCAGGTTAGCCCTTCTTTTGATTGTTGAGGTCGTGATTGGAGATGGGGGACGATTGAAAGTCGATGTTTACCGTAAGCCAAACACATACGGATCAGTACTTTAAGGTTTGACTCTCATCATCCACTGGAGCCACAAACTAGGAGTCATCAGGACACTGTACCACCGAGCAGACAGCGTCCCCACGGACACAGCGGCCAAGGATGGAGAGAAATCTCACGTTAAGCAGGCCCTGGGCAAATGTGGTTATCCGAACTGGACCCTTTGTCAAAGCCGGTAAGGGACGGCCCAAACAGTGCTCCAGCAGATCGACGAGATGAGAACAACCAACCGCAGTCTAAGCGTAAACACAGTGGTGATTCCATATGTGGCAGGAACATCTGAACAATTGAGACGCATATTTGCCAAACATCGCGTCTCAGTGGCTTTCAAACCCCAAAACACGCTACGCCAGAAACTGGTCCACCCCAAGGATCGGGTCCCCCAGCACAAACAGAGTAATGTAGTGTACGCTGTTAAGTGCCGGGAGGATTGCCAGGAATTGTACATCGGGGAAACCAAACAGCCACTGGCGAAATGGATGGCACAACATAGAATAGCTACCTCATCAGGTCAGGACTCTGAGGTTTACACCCACCTACAGGCCAGTGGCCACTCTTTCAAGGATGAAGACGTGCAGATCCTTGATAGGGAGGAACGATGGTTTTAACACGGAGTAAAAGAAGCTATTTTTGTAAAAAGGGAACATCCCATCCCTGAACCGAGTAGGGGGCCTCAGAGTACACCTCTGACCATCTTACAATGGAGCCATCGCAGCCCTTCCCCAATCCTGTGTGAATGGCACACGTGGCCATTGTCGTTAATGGCTATGTCAATCTGCATATTAAACTGATTACCGGTCCCATTGTTATGCAACGGTGCTGGTACCAGTCGTTATGCAAAGGTGCTGTATATAAGATTGGGGAAGTTTTCCAACTGCTGAGACTGAAGAAGTCACTTAGATGAGTGACGAAACGTTTCTCCGACAAAATCTATGTCCAGATGAACAGATTCAACTTCTGGGATAATTTTTTTAAGCACAAAACACACAACTAGAATAAAATTAAACTATTTATTACATCAATATTACACAACAATCAATCACACACATTCACATCATCTAAAAATCAGCAAAATAGTTTTGAATTTCAATAAGTCATGATCATACAGTGCATTCAGAAAGAATTCAGACCCTTTCACTTTTTCACATTTTATGTTGCACCCTTGTGCTAAAATAAAATAAAAAAATGAAGGTTTTCCCCATCATTCTGCACCCAATATCCATAATGAGAAAGTGAAAACAGAATGTTATGATTTTTTGCTAATTTTATTGCATTTATTAAATTCAGTTGGCTGGACATTATTTATAAAGACACACTCCTGTCTATATAAGGTCTCACAGCTAAAAATGCATGTCAGAGCAAAAATTCAGCCAACCTATGAGGAGGAAAGAACTGCCTGTAGAGCTCAGAGACAGGATTGTGTGAAGCCACAGATCTGGAGAAGGATACAAAAAATCTTCTGTACTGAAAGTTCCCAAGTGCACAGTGGCCTCCATAATTCTTAAATGGAAGAAGTTTGGAACAACCAGGACTCTTCCTAGAGCTGGCCGCCCCACTAAGTAAACTAAGTAATCGGGGGAGAAGGTAAAAGAGGTGACCAAGAACCCAATGGTCATTTTGGCTTATCTCCAAAGATCCTGTGTGCAGAAGGTCCACCATCACTGCAGCTCTCCACAAGACTAGGCTTTATGGCAGAGAGACCAGACAGAAGACTGGGCCGAAGGGCCACCTTCCAACAAGACAATGACCCTAAGAACAGAGCCAAGACAACACAGGACTGTCTTAGGGACAACTCTGTGGATGTTTTTGAGTGGGCCAGCCAGAGCCCTGACTTGAAGCCAATGGCTGTCCAACCTGACAGAGCTTGAGAGGATCTGCAGAGAAGAATGGCAGAAAATCTCATAATCTAGGTGTGCAAGCTTGTGGCATCATACCCAAGAAGACTGCATACACCAAAAAATGCAATATTTAAGTTTTTCCTTTTCAATAAATTTGCAGCATTTCTAAAAATCTGGTTTCACTTTGTCATTATGGGGTATTGGGTGCAGAATCCTATTTATTTATTTATTTTAGCACGAGGCCGCAACATAACAAAATGTGAAAAAAGTGAAAGGGTCTGAAGACTTTCCGAATGCATTCTATATAATAAAATTTACTTTTCTCAGTTAATTTATTACATGAAAAAAATGTGTATACATTTACTTTTTTACATAATAAATTATAGCTCTCTCTGTATCATATTTAATGTAATTACAATGTAGACATTATGACAGTTAATTTAATATACTTTAGTATATTATAATGCTCTCTTAGAGTGTATTTATCTCAGACTAAGCATGAAGGTACAGTGGTGCTTGAAAGTTTGTGAACCCTTTAGAATTTTTTATATTTCTGCATAAATATGACCTAAAACATCATCAGATTTTCAAACAAGTCCTAAAAGTAGATAAAGAGAACCCAGTTACACAAATGAGACAAAAATATTATACTTGGTCATTTATTTATTGAGGAAAATGATCCAATATTACATATAATAAAAGTCAGTATGTGAACCTCTAAGATTAGCAGTTCATTTGAAGGTGAAATTAGAGTCAGGTGTTTCAATCAATGGGATGCCAATCAGGTGTGAGTGGGCACCCTGTTTTATTTAAAGAACAGGGACCTATCAAAGTCTGCTCTTCACAGCACACGTTTTGTGGAAGTGTATCATGGCACGAACAAAGGAGATTTCTGAGGACCTCATCAGGCTGGAAAATGTTACAGAACCATCTCTAAAGAGTTTGGACTCCACCAATCCACAGTCAGACAGATTGTGTATAAACAGAGGAAATTCAAGACCATTGTTACCCTCCCCAGGAGTGGCCGACCAACAAAGATCACTCCAAGAGCAAGGCGTGTAATAGTTGGCGAGGTCACAAAGGACCCCAGGGTAACTTCTAAGCAACTGAAGGCCTCTCTCACATTGGCTAATGTTAATGATCATGAGTCCACCATCAGAAGAACACTGAACAACAATGGTGTGCATGGCAGGGCTGCAAGGAGAAAGTCACTGCTCTCCAAAAAGAACACTGCTGCTCATCTGCAGTTTGCTAAAGATCATGTGGACGAGCCAGAAGGCTATTGGAAGAATGTTTTGTGGACGGATAAGACCAAAATACAACTTTTTGGTTAAAAGAAAAGCGTTATGCTTGGAGAAAGGAAAACACTGCATTCCAGCATAAGAACCTTATCCCATCTGTGAATCATGGTGATGGTAGTATCATGGTTTGGGCCTGTTTTGCTGCATCTGGGCAGGACGGCTTGCCATCATTGATGGAACAATGAATTCTGAATGGTATCAGAGAATTCTAAAGGAAAATGTCAGAACATCTGTCCATGAACTGAATCTCAAGAGAAGGTGGGTCATGCAGCAAGACCAGACCATGCAGCAATCTATCTAAAATACATTAACATATTGACACGCTTTAACCTCAGTGACATCGTGCTCCGGTTTGTCCACACAATTGAAGACACACAATGCACGGAAAATGTACAGTTAATTTTCCCCATCACACACAATGATGCAGTACTCATATATGACCACAAGATGTCCCTCATATTGCAAAAACGCACCCCTACAGCATTTTCTGTTTGTGGTGAGAATGGGAGAAGGATGAAAATTGGTGGAAAAATGGGAAAGCCAAGAGAAAGAAAAGTTAGGGCTCACTCTCTGCTAGCAACAGTGAGAATGGTCTGTGAAGAGATAGGGAAGAAGGTTTCAAGGTAATGATGAACCTAGGATCTAGAAGTTCTGCATACCTGAGTGAACACTGTGTAACCTTCCCAGGAGAGGGTTACCAGGACATGCTTGGAGCCAGTGAGCACCTGGTGATTGGGAAAGAAATCTGGGTGGGCTCAAAAAGGCAACATGGGAGGATCGAAGATCCAGAGTGAGGGTGCATTGCACTGCCCATAGCGCACAGGGTGGGTGCAAAGAGGCCTCAACGGAATGGATCTTCGCAAGGAAAACTGGCTGACATGGAATATGATTTTTACTGAATTTGCAAATATCTCTAAAAACATGTTTTCATTCTGTCATTATAGATTAGAGTGTAGAATCAACAGAATAGATTCTGCAAATAGTGGAGAAGTCTGAATTTTCTCTTTTATTATTTTTCATAAATCGTGTATTACTCATTTTCTACATCTCGTTTCTGTTTCTTTCTTTGTTTTTTGATTATTTATTTATTACTACACCATTTCTGCCTCTTTTTATTTCTCCCTTCCTTTATGTTTCTTTCTTTTTACAAAATTCATTTATTTATTACTACATTTCTACCTCTTTGACATTTGTTTGTTTTTTGATAACTCAAGCATTAATTACTTAATTTTTCTTCTCTCTTTCTTTATTTCTTTGGTTCCCTCTTTCTTCCTTTTCTTTTTTTGTTTACTATTGTATTTTTATTAGTCCACTATCTCTCTTTTTTTCCATCTTTGGTTCAATAAGGATCTGCTATACTGATGTGTCTGAGCACAATCCCCATTCCCACTGTATGATGGTCCATCCCAGATGCCTCCAAGCCCAGAGAAGCCGACGCCCCTTCTGGACATGGTTATAACATAAGGCTTCTTTTTAGCACAGTAACGTTTTAAGTGGTATTTGTGAATGTAACTCTGTATTGTAGAGCTTGATAAAGGTTTGACGGTTCTTGATGCAGTGCCGTTTGAGGGAGCAGAGATCACCCCTCGTTTAATGTTATCTCTCTAGGTTCTCTGCTATTTAAAATAAAACACCATTTACTGAGGGATGTCATCTTTAATCTGTATTTAATATGGTATGTGATTTTACACTGGAATTTACATTCAAATAATTTACATTAAAATCTTTAATAATATTTACTGTAAACAATAATCCAAAACACACACACACACACACACACACACACACACACACGCATCCTAAAATAAACATTATTGTGATAAACATAAACATGAACATACACGCGATTGTGAAGATAACCTGATTGAAAATTGACACTATAAAACAGAAACCAGCTCAGTGTGTGTCTGTGTGTCTGTGTGTGAGATATATGTGTGTGAGATATATATATATATGTGTGTGTGTATATATATCACTGCTCCTCCAGCCAGGAAGGTCTCTCGGCCACTGGTCTCTTCATCCTGATGTTGAAGTGTGTGAGCGTTTGTTCCAGCTGCTGCTGATTCCCAGCGAAATATGCCGAGACGGCGTTATGGAAGAGCAGCAGCTGCTTATGCATCACCTTTACCTGCACACGTACGGAAAAACCTTAATAATCACATCTAGATCTGCATTTCCTGAAGGAACTACAACAGTGCTTGAAATGCGGCACACGGAAAGAATGTGGGCATGTCCCAATACTTTTGGCCATCTGCAGGTTTTTGTGAGTGTAATGTAATTGGTAGCGTGAGTGTGTGTGTGTGTGTGTGTGTAGAGGTTATGATGTGTGTGTGTGTGTGCGCGTGTTGGTGTAGAGGTTATGATGTGTGTGTGTGTGTGTGTTGGTGTAGAGGTTATGATGTGTATGTGTGTGTTGGTGTAGAGGTTATGGTGTGTGTGTGTCTGTGTGTGTGTGTTGGTGTAGATTTTATGATGTGTATGTGTGTGTTGGTGTAGAGGTTATGGTGTGTGTGTGTGTGTGTGTGTTGGTGTAGAGGTTATGATGTGTATGTGTGTGTTGGTGTAGAGGTTATGGTGTGTATGTGTGTGTTAGTGTAGAGGTTATGGTGTGTGTGTGTCTGTGTGTGTGTTGGTGTAGATTTTATGATGTGTATGTGTGTGTTGGTGTAGAGGTTATGGTGTGTGTGTGTGTGTGTTGGTGTAGAGGTTATGATGTGTATGTGTGTGTTGGTGTAGAGGTTATGGTGTGTGTGTGTCTGTGTGTGTGTTGGTGTAGATTTTATGACGTGTGTGTGACAGAATGTGAATCTAAATCACCTCAGTGTATTATTCCTATGGGAGATTTATTTAACTTTAAAAATTAAATCTATTAAAAACCTATAAATGGGATCACTCCAAAACACACAGCACACCACACAGAATGATTATCTACGTATCGGGGTTTGAACCGGGTCCGTAGGTGAAACGGTTCGAGCTGTATTAATTGCAGAAATGTGTGAAGGAAAGAAGAAGTATGAGAGATAATAGAAGGGATAGCTTTCCAAGCTCCATATAATCATCACGAGTGCCTAAAGACTGGGTCCTAATATCAGGATTAGGGTTAGTGAGAGCGTACGTACGCACACACACACACCTTGTTCTCCTCAAGGAATTTGAGTTTGATGGTGACGTCGCTGCGTAAGCGTTCGTATTTATCTCTGTGAATCTGATAGTCTTGCTGAGCCACTTCAATACGGACCGTGGCTGCAGCGTCACGGGGGCCAGAGCTCAACTCCTCCAGATCTGATCTGTAAGCATCAAACTCCAGCCTACACACACACACACACACACACACACACACACACACACACACACACACACGTGCACACACACGTACACACACACACGCGCGCGCACACACACACACACACACACGCGCACGCACATGCACACGCACATACACATGCACGCACACACACGCATGCACACACACACACACACACACACACACACACACACACACACACACACACACACACAGACTTAGAGGTAACACTTAAGTACGTGAGTGAGAAGATCCAGAACAAAAGCAGCTAAAAAATACACAAACACATATCTGGCAATCTGAGCAAACTCTAACATTACGAGAGTGTTTACGTTGACATATGTGTATGTGTGTGAGAGTGTGAGTGTGTGTGTGTGTGTGTGTGTGTCTGTTGTACCTTGCGTTCTCATACATCCTGATGGTCATCAGCGTATCCTCCATGGTTTTATTCACTAGAGTGTTGATGCTCGAAACAAAGAAGTTAATGGCTCCGAGCAGCGCCTCTCCATTCTTACACAACAACCTCTGAGTCTCAGCGTTATAACCAAATTCATCCTAACACAACAACACAACATTACAACAGCACAACATTAACATTATAGTTACTGTGTGTGTTTGAGACAGTAAAAAATTCTGTAACCAGTAACATCTGATACGTGCAGGACCAGGATTAATGTAGGAAAATAAACCTGTGATCAGGATAGAATTAAAGAGCTGTGCAGCTCAAATCCAGTGAACTATAGGCAGGTGTTCTAATAATCAATAACTGATACTGAATTATATTCATTCAAACTACTAATAGTTTAATATTGAAATATGATTATTATTACTACTATTACTTAGTATGGACTTATTATTATTACTATTATTACTATTTAGTATTGTATACTTCTTATTATTTTTTTGTACTGTATTGTTATAATTATTATTATTTAGTATTGTATTATTATTACTATTATTAGTATTGTTTAATATCATCATTATGATTATTACTATTATTATTATTATTATTATTATTATTATTGTGCTACTATTATTTCATATTATATTATTGTGATAATTATTATTACAATTTCTATTATTATTTAGTATTGTATTATTATTATTATTCAAACTACAATCTGTTTACAACGTGCTCCTTGTAACAGAAGAGCTTTAGAGGAACTGAGACTCAACAGAAACTACAGAGATTAAGAGACAGGGACAGACTGGACAAAATCATTAATAGGTTCTGTTCTGTTCATGCTAATGAAGTTAACATCAATCGTGGATAATGCCTGTTTCTCAATACCAAGTACGTGAAGTTCGGACTGGACTAGGAAGTTGGACTTGCGAGTACATTCTCCTGATGAAGGGAGGACACAGTTTGGTTATTCTACAATTGGAACAGCAGCATACTCGGCTATGGAGACACACGAGTTACTTTTCACGTCGAGATAAAATCCTAGGGCATCTTGTATAAAGCCTGTCAGTGGTGGAGGAAGTGCTCAGATCTCTTACTGTCCATTGAATAGTTTAATCTACGTGTAACAACGGACCGATCGCATTTCAGCATAAATAAAATCCTTCCTAAGCATAAGCCTGCACCAAACAAATCTGATTTTTGAAGGGAATTTAATTCTGAACTTCATTTTATATCAGACAGTTCATATTTAGAATACAGGTTGAATAAATAATACATATAATGCATAATAAATACGTTAATAACTTTATGTCACATCTCCGAAATCGTCTGAGCATTTTTTTATGTAAGCTTTATCTTGATAATCTGACCCCATAGTTGAATTTTAAACAACTAAATTCTCGCCTAAAAAACTCTTATAACTTCATTCCGTGCCACAATAACAGTATTACTTTAGAAATTATACATCCAGTTGGGAGTTCTCTCATCCGCCATTACCAAGCTGGCAATGCATTGTGGGATATTTCGCTGTCCAAATCCGCACAAGTCTGCTCCGATGCATCCTCGGTAATATGGGCGGAGCAAGAAAACATCCGGGGATTTGGAGCAGACTTGGTTAGATGCGAACTTAGAAATGGAGCACAACTCGGCTGTGACTGATGACGTGTCACAAGAACACCAGCACAGAAACGTACGCTTACTGAGAAATGGCCAATGACTGACCCCATGCACGAGTCCCTGGCAGTACATGGTAGCTCTTCCAGTGATAGGCTGCTTCACCCCTCGTCTGTAAAGGAGTGCTATCGAAGGTCCTTTGTCCCTGCTGCCATTAGACTGTACAATCAACACTGCTCGCAACAGACCTCTCAACTGATATATATATATATATATATATATATATATATATATATATATATATATATATATATATACACACACATATACACACACATATACACACATACCCCGTACTGGGACAAATAAAGGATTATCTTATCTCATCTTATCTTATACCTTACTGAAGTTTAAAGATCAAATAAACAATCACTGATTATCAGTAAAGAGATAAATAATCTTTACCAAACTAAACTGCCTCTTAGTTTCTGATTCTCTCAGATTAAGGTGTGACCGGGTCGTTACCTGCAGCTCTGGAGATTTCTGACTCAGATCAGCAAAGGCGTCTCCCAGAGCCTGCTGCGTCTGCACCACGCTGTAGAAGTTGGTGGTGAGCGACTGCGCCAGGCTCAGAATGTTCTCATACTTCAGCTTGGTCTCACGCAGCACGTCGATCTGAGCCTCCAGCTCCATGTCTATGGTTCGAGAACCGCGGCCGAACCTCTCCGAGAACATCTGCTTCGTGCACTGAGGGAATGAGGAGAGTGGGTTTGTGTCCCAATACTTTTGACCACGTTTGAGTTTGTGTCCTAATGCTTTTGGCCTACACTACATTCAGTCACATCATCAAAATGTATTACTTTATTCCTCATGATAAAGCAAGTGTTTCTGATGGATCCAAACCTTGTAGGTGTTGATGCTCCATTTCTTGACGCTGTCGAATTTCTCTACCGCGATCCCACGCGTAGCTTCCTCTGATATCAGGCTGGGGTTACTCAGGCTGTGGTGCATGCTGGGAGCTAGAGTTTGTCACAAAAATACATGTAGTGTGGAATTAGAGCTCTGAGAGCTAACATGAGAATGATGATGATGAAGATGATGATGATGATGATGATACCTGGGTGCTGATGAGGTCGGCTGACCCGCTGCTGCCTGGAAGCTGATTGGCTGGTTGTAGAGTCTCTAGCTTTGAAGCGAAGGTCTGAAATGAGTGAAGATGAAGATGAGGATGATGGATGAAGAGTCGTGAAGATTATATTTAATCCAAGTTCAGTTTTGCTTTTGGGGTCAGACATAACTCATGCAGATGAAGAAGAACCGCAAGAGCAGCAGAACTTCAGTTAGTGAACATTTTTATTTCTGTTTAGAATCAGACTACAGCTCAAAAACTTTTTACAGTACATTTAACATCCATTCACTTTAACAGCCGAGCTCTTAAGGATTATGATTGGAAATAAAAATATGTCGTAAACGCAAATCAAACGTAGTAGGACACAAACCCAACAACTGGACAAACATATTAGAACACAAACCAACATGTCGCCAAAAGTATTGAGACACAAACCCAAATGTTGCCAAAAACATTAGGACATAAACCAACTTGGGCCAAAAGTAGCAGGACACAAACCCGCATCTGGCCAAAAGTATTGAGACACAAACCCATATGTGGCCAAAAGTATTAGGACACAAACCAACTTGGGCCAAAAATATTGGGACACAAACCCGCATCTGGCCAAAAGAATTGAGACACAAACCCAAATGTTGCCAAAAGTAGCGGGACACAAACTTTCATGTGGCCAAAAGTATTAGGACACAAACCAACATGTGGCCAAACGTATTAGGACACAAACCAACTTTGGCCAAAAGTATTGGGGCACAAACCAACATGTGGCCAAAGGTATTGAGAAACAAAACCTAATTTTGCCAAAAGTATTAGGACACAAACCTGCATGTGGCCAAAACAACTGAGACACAAACCCTAATGTTACCAAAAGTATTAGGACACAAACCCACGTGGCCAAAAATATTAGGACACAAACCCACATGTGGCCAAAAATATTAGGACACAAACCAACTTGTGGCCAAAAGTATTGGTACACAAACCCACATTTGTGAAAAAGTATTGGGACACAAACCAACATTCTTTCTACTTCATGAAATGCAGATCTAGTTCCTGATTAATGTCATATATGACCTGATAATATTCTGTTTTATGTATTTATTCAGATCACACATATAACTCGAACCAATACAGGGTTATTGATCAAATGAAAACTGATCAGGTTATGGTGCTGAACGTTTGGACTAGGCTGTAAGAAAAAAAGTACGTTTATTAGTTGGTTATTCAGTCCATGTTAAATTTTTTTAAAAACATGCATCGGGGTTCAGTTCATCCTCCATCCATTCAGTCTGTGGAAAATGAGCCAAACAGTGTTAAGAAAGAAAGACAGAAAGAAAGAAAGAAAGAAAGGAGGAAAGAAAGAAGGAAAAAAAGAAAGAAAGAAAGAAAGGAAGAAAGAAAGAATAATCAATCAATCAATAAGTAATCATGCTCCCAGAGGTAAAGCTGAGTTACGAGATAATGAAAATAAACCTGAGGTGAGCACACTTCCACATCGTCTCTCCAAATACTCCTGATTAAAGAGAACTGCTGGACCTAAAACACTCAGCAAACACCTCTGAGATCAGCAGTGTTTAATTATATCAATAAAATACTACAGCTCAAACATCTGTTTAATTATATCAATATTGAAGCTCAAACATCTGTAGTGTTTAATTATATAAGTATTAAAGCTCTGAGATTAGTGGTCCTTTTTGAGACTGACCTTTAACGGAGCTGGTTGGGATGATCCCCTCAGCTGCTCCTCCATATCCTCCAGACACAATGCTCGTCTCGTTCAGGTTCGGTCCCGAAACCATTACCTGCTGCAGGTCCTGAACATCATAAACACCACTATCATAAACAGTTGGTATTTAGGTGCTGTTTTGGTTTGGCTTCCTGACCTGCTCGAGGCTGTCCTCCTCAGCCGTCCTGCTATCTCCATTACTGTTGATTGGGATTTCCATGGTAGCAGCTTTGCTCAAGATGCTCTCAGTCATGGTCGATCTACAGAAAAAAAAAATTACTCTGATTATTATTTTAGTTCCATTTACCACCTTCTTGATTAACAGAGGTGAGCTTTGCTTCATCTTTCCTACTTTCAATAACAGGTCCCCACACATCACTTCTAAAATCACCCATTTGGAGCTCATACACACCCCTGTGTGGATTTAATTCAGGATTAGGATCAGATTCAGTAAACGAACCATTTAGCCAAACTTAGTTACCATGGTAACAGATTTCGGTGTGCCCCCTGGGACGTGAGGTTTTACCTACAGACATATCCCGACACGTCACAACAACCAAATTCATCTACAACAAATCCGAATAAAGAATAATTTCAATAGCACCACAACGACACGAATACAGACTCCCGATCTGATTCTAACGATGCTTTTACCTCATATAACATACCATAGCAAAACGAACCTAATCCTCACCCATCACATTCCTATCCATAATAATCATCACATTTCTCTCCATATTTAAGGTCAAATCCTTCACAGAGCTACGGGATTATACGATAAATCCTGCTTTTTTTCAACCTGGATCCAGATTCCAGATTCATCATCGATCGATCTGCTGCTGATCCGCTCCGTATCTTTTCCCACACAAAGCAGGAGTAAAGGTTAAATTAGTTATTATAGAAATAAACCATTTTCTGTACGATTTTCTCTCAATCCCCTTCGCTCCAGGAATGGAATTAGATCCTAAAAAAGAATCGGTTCTGCGATTCTACGCGTTGATAATCAAAGTCGACTCCCGAGTCGAATAAATTCGGATCATTTTCGCGATTTAAAGACGTCTTTGCTAACATTTACACCTTAAAGATTAGTTATTTTATAGTATACCTTCTTACTTTGGAACAACACGATACGAGATAAAATATAAATATTTACCACAGAAGTCAAGAAAAAGCGTTCTGTTTCAGTTAAACGAACATCGTGTAGCTATGCCTCAGGAACATCAGGCTTAATGTGAATTTCATTATAAAGCTCTACTATTAATCGAATTATCAACTCTTATTGTGTAATTCATTAGCGTTTCTCTGTTTAATTACGGAATTTTGCTTTCTGGCACGCTGAACGCTGAACTCGGCTCTTTGAATCGACTCTCTCCAATCCCAGTAATACAGTACACAATCTGAATCTGAATCAGAGTCGATTCTCGGTTAAATCCTCTCAGGAAGTGACGTGGCACAAAAAACGAGCAAGCGATTTTCTGGAATTTTTTCTGTAACAAACTGACTAAAAATATTTTAAATGTGAGGTAACAGAAGCATTTGAGTAAGACAGAGCCGTTAAAAGTTCTAAAGTGATATATATATATATATATATATATATATATATATATATATATATATATATATATATATATATATATATATATGAAATTATTTCAGAACGTAGTTTGAACAATAATGTAGTGTGTGATATACACCGTGTTTAATAAAACATAAACTACTTTTAAGAAACGATTTATTTACGCGGTGTAAACAAACACTAAACAAACCCATCACTGTGTTTTGATCCAGGCAAGACTGGCTTGTAAGGTGTATGTAAGCGCATGGAGGAGCTGCGATTTTTCTGGTTAAAATGCATAATAACCAAATTATTTCTCAACCGATTTTAATGAGTCGTTTCTATATTCAAAGTTTTTGATCTACGTGGAGTACAAAAAAAAAAAAAAAAAAAAAAACGTTTTGACTCCAGTTACTTCGAATCTCCACAGAGAGGAGTGTGTACCAGCATTACGCAAGTTAACGTGGGGGGAAATAACTCATGTTCTAAGAAACTGTAAAAACTCACGTTATTTGTCAAGCATGGATTGGGATCATTTTGTTTTGATTAATATGTGTTTACATTTCCCTTTTTGACTTAATGTATGAAATGTGTAGAAGGTTTTTCATGTTTTCAAAATGATGTGCTCTTTATTTATATAGCACTTTTTTACATTGGAGCATTGTCTCAAAGCAAGTTTTCAATTTTAGATTATCTTCTAAGATCTTTGTTAGAAGATAATCTAAAATTTCTTAGCCAGTCCCAAATTGAGCAAGCCTAGGGCGGCAGTGGCAAGGAAAATCTCCCAAAGCGTAATGAAGAAGAAACCTTGGGAGGTTTAAGAATGAAGCAAATTTATATAAACAAATAAGTCTTTTAGTGATTGTTCAAATAAAATAATGTAACATATGTATATCGGCATTATGTAGTCCGAAACACAGAGTCACTCTAGGGTCTTGAGTCTAAGCAGGAAAGTCCTTGGTAGCGCTTCGTCCCCAGCCAATCAAAGGAGAGAGAGAGAGTTACTGCTCTCTGGTGGCCCGGGTATGGTGGGACTGGAGCTGATGATGGAAACAACAAGAGTGAAGCTGAAGCGGATGAACATCATGTCTGGGGCTGAAACTGGTACCAGAACACAGTTCGGAGAGAAAAAAGAAAGTTTAATTAGTTAATGATTAAGAGCACAGTGTCAATCACTGATGCCATGTGTAGCATGAGACTCTGGCAGCATTAACTATAACAGCATAGCTAGAATGAGGAGAACCAGAAGGTCACACAGCCATGAGGGATCACATTAGACATGGCAATCCCACGAGATGCAGAAAAAGATATAGTATATGTAGTATAAATAGTAGTGTAATAAAGTATATAAAATACTATATGAAAATACAATATACTATATGAATACTATATTATACAACTATTATATAACTATTAATACCATATATACTATGTACTATTGCTAATCTGTTACTTTTATTGTTGTATTATACTATTATTTATTAGTAGAATTATGCATGTTTTTTCCAATACAATATATTGAAAATTATGAGAAGTTGCCTGGACCAATATGGCGACCACCTTGACGCACGATCCAGCAGCCAATGATGCGTCTAGATATATTATATCTGAGTAAAACTCTGCTCTTTTCTCTGTTGTAAATGTAAATGTCTTGGCTGGGGACGAAGTAACGCCATGGACTTTCCTGCTTAGACTCAGGATCCTGGAGTGACTCTGTGTATCGGACTACTTAATGCCGAAGTGCATATTTCACATTTTATTTGAACTATCACCCAAAGACTTATTAGTTTAGATAAATTATTTTCATTCTTAATTTATCATCTACGCTGCCCAAGGACGTCGGGTCCCTTTTTGAGTCTTGGTCCTCCAAGGTTTCTTCCTCATAACGCTGGGGGGAGTTTTTCCTTCCCACTGTCTCCCAAGGCTTGCTCAATTTGGGATTGGACGTAGATATTAGGAGATAATCTAAATTGTAAAGTTGCTTTGAGACAATGGCCTATTATAAAAACAGCGCTATATATATATATATATATATATATATATATATAAAATAATAATAAAACAAAACTTAAAATAAAATAAATGTAGTAGAGCTGTAAGAATGTGAAATGGCCAGATGGTGGCAGTGTGACTCTATAAATCTCAAGGTTTATTCCTCAGAATTCACCTGGGCCTGGGAGAATTCCACATCTGCTGCACATCTGCACTAAACTACATCACCTAAAGAAGATCCCATAAAATGACATGGTCGGACCCGTCAGTACAGGGTTCATACTAAATATTACACACATGAAGAAGGATTAAAACAAATAATTAAAGGTTGGAAGAAAGTCACAGAAGAACAAAAAGGGGACGATGATGATTGTTCCAAATTCTAAACCTTGGATCAGCACAAAACGAACCTGCTAATAAAAGGGCTGTTTTTAATGTTGATTTTGTCTTTTGTCTTTTTTTTATAAACCATTAGCATTTACAGGTCAGGTGTTTTCACTTTAACACACTATATTAAAGACTGGACGCCAAAAAGAAACAACAGAAAGCAGATTAAACATAAGATAAACACAAAACAAGAGTTTTTAAAGGATTAGAAATATCAGAAAGATAGCTACACAAGCACATAGAAGGATCACATTTATCTAGATACCATAACATATTTTACAGTATTTCATGCTGAATGTTTTTTCAAGTGTTAGTCCCACTTCTGTTGGTCAGACCAGAAGGACTCAAACCCAGAGCCAGGGGTTGCGCTAGGATTTGAATCAATGTTCAACGTAAGAATCGAACGTTATTTCTGTTTGTTTATATGAGTGGTTCCTGACCTTTTTTACTCATAGCCCCGTCTAAAGCTGTGCCCCCTCCAGCCCTTAAATAGAAAGACCAAAAGAATAAAGCAAGTCTTTATTGACAAAAATTAACATCAGTTACAGCTTTTTTCCTTTTCTGTTTTATAGTTTTATTCCTGTTTTTGTCATTCTGGCTCATTTTCTCTTTTCAAGACAGCTAAATGTGTAGCTAAAAATCAAACATAGGTTTATGAAATATCTGTTTAAGTATTTGTATAAAGAGATTTTTTTCCCAGTGAGAGTGTTATTTTAATTTGGGTTTATACGACCATAAATAATAAAACTGTAACTAGTTTAATCATCAAAACTACAAGATCATTTTTATATCAGTAACATTTCTACCTGCTCTATTGCCACCAAAAACATCCAAACTTGTGGACTTCTAAAGGTTAAATTAGATTATAATGATGTACAGTGGGGAAAAGAAGTATTTAGTCAGCCACTGATTGTGCAAGTTCTCCTACTTAGAAAGATGAGAGAGGTCTGTAATTTTCATCATAGCTACACTTCCAGGAAATCACATTGTAGGATTTTTAAAGAATTTAATTGTAAATCATGGTGGAAAATAAGTATTTGGTCACCCACAAACAAGCAAGATTTCTGTCTCTCACAGACCTGTAACTTCTTCTTTAAGAAGCTCTTCTGTCCTCCACTCGTTACCTGTATTAATGGCACCTGTTTGACCTCGTTATCTGTATAGAAAGACACCTGTCCACAGGCTCAAACAGTCAGACTCCAAACTCAACAATGGACAAGAACAAAGAGCTTTCGCAGGACACCAGGAAGAAAACTGTAGACCTGCTCCAGG
Organism: Ancistrus triradiatus; assembly: GCA_025084515.1. Lineage (NCBI taxonomy): Eukaryota > Metazoa > Chordata > Actinopteri > Siluriformes > Loricariidae > Ancistrus > Ancistrus triradiatus. Next base: position 34,832 of record JAJAGP010001025.1, read on the forward strand.
CTGGGAAGAGTGAATCTACAATAGGCAAGCAAGTTGGTGTGAATAAATCAACTGTGGGAGCAATTGTAAGAAAATGGAAGACATGCAAGGCCATTGATAATCTCCCTTGATCTGGGGCCCCACGCAAGATCACATCCCGTGGGGTCAAAATGATCATGAGCAACGGTGAGCAAAAATCCCAGAACTACATGGAGGGACCTGATGAATGACCTTGTCATGATGCATGTCATTGACAAAAAAGGTTACATTACAAAGTATTGAGTTGAACTCTTGTTATTGACCAAATGCCTATTTTCCACCAAATACTTATTTTCCACCGCTAAAGTGTTGGGACTCGGATGGGTAAAGACACGACTTTTCCACTGCAAGACATGGATTTGTCATGTCTTTAATGTCCAGAGTTGATTAAAAATGCTTACTTTCCGGATCCAACCTTCTGAACTCCAACATGACGCAAGTTTATAAAAGTTCATGAACCGGCAGTGTGTGAATAACATACGTCCTGCTCTGCATGTGTTTCCTCTACAGCAAACTTCATCATCACAAATCTCCTCACACTGTTTATACAGCTTCAGTGTGATCTCACACATACATCATAACAGATTATAAACCATCAGGGCCTGCACACAACCTCATACCAACCATCAGGACCTGCACAACGACCTCATACCAACCATCAGAACCTTAATACGACCTCATACCAACCATCAGGACCTGCCCAACAACCTCATACCAACCATCAGGACTTTAATATGACCTCATACCAATCATCACAACCAAAGCACGACCTCACAGCAAATATCACGACCTGCCCACAACCTCATACCAACCATCAGGACCTGCATACCAACCATCAGAACCTTAATTCGACCTCATACCAACCATCAGGACCTTAATACGACGTCATACCAACCATCACAACCTTAATACTGTAACGACTCCCAGCACTGTGTGGATGTCCCCCAGACGGACACTGATGGTAGTGTCGACTTGGCTGTTGTATCGGGATCCACACAGTGCCCGATATTGTGCACGCAACCATTGATTGTGGCACAATTGCCATCAGCTGTCAGCGGCATTATTTAAGAGCTTGCTTTTGCACTGACATCGTGGCACTCTCGTTCACCGTACGCAGATCGCCTCGGCTTCCGCGTTGCTTTTTGCGATCCCCAAGCATACACGAGACCTCACCCGTCTTACGCTCTCACAGAGCATACCCCTGCTTTTGCATGATCGTTTTTTCTCTTCCGCTTTTTGAGTTGGTCAGGGACAGCGGACAGACCAGCTTGCTTAGGGGCTCAGTTCCCGTAGGACTGGGAAGCCTGAGGTAATCTTTTGTTCAGGGCTTAGACATAGAGTAGGGTAAGCCGTTTTGTTTTCTTTTGTGTCTTTGCGATCGTCTTCTAACGATCGCTTTGATTCTTTCCTCTCGCTTGCGACATTTTGCGCCTGCGCGTTTCGGCGAGTGAAGTGCATGCGCTCGGCCGCGTGCCCATCTTTTCAGGCTCGCTCGCACCGGGTGACGTCAGTCCCCTCTCCCTTCGCTATCCCTTCAGCGCGAGCCTGAGCTTCTGACTGCGTGCGTGTGAACTTTCCCTCACACACACAGGAGCCTGTTTTGTTGGGAATTAGCTCAGTTCTGCCTCAGTGGTCTGGTGGCGCATTCGTTTAAACCACTTATCACCAACACAGCCGACCTGGGTTCGATTCCAAATCACTGAGGTGGCTTTCGTTGTTGCTCTTTTATGTTTCACTTTTTTGTAAACCGCTTTCTTTTCACTTATTTATATTTTGGTTCAGTTATTCCATCTGGAGCTAACTGCGACCTCCTTCAGGGAGCTACCATTTTTTCGAAGCTCGACATGCGCAACGCTTACCACCTCATGCACATCAAGAGAGGGGATGAGTGGAAGACTGGTTTCAATACCCCCCTGGGTCATTTTGCATACAAAGTCATGCATTTTGGACTCACTAACGCTCCTGCTGTTTTTTAACCGGTTTGTTTTTGTCTACGTAGACGACATCCTAGTTTTTTTCCCGCTCGAGGAGGAGCACATCCGCCACGTCGGTCTGGTCCTCGCTCGCCTCCTGGAGAATAGACTTTATGTTAAAGCCGAGAAGTGCCTTTTCCACGCCTCATCCGTTCCTTTCCTCGGTTTCATCATTGAGAGGGGGTGTATCAAGGCGGACCCTGCGAAAATCCAGGCAGTCACAGAGTGGCCCACTCCTACCAGATGCAAAGAGCTGCAGCGCTTTTTTGGGCTTTGCCAATTTCTACTGCAAGTTCATCCGCGACTACTCTCTCAACGTGGGGGCAAAGATAACAAGCTACACCCATGTGCTTTTTTTTTTCAGGCGTTTCTCTTCTGCTGAGGCCAACTACGATGTGGGGAACCAGGAACTCCTCGCTGCCAAGCTGCCACTCGAAGAATGGAGACACTGGCTGGAGTGGACCGAACAACCATTTCTTGTATGGACAGATCACAAAAACCTGGCCTACATCCAGGCTGCCAAGAGGCTTAATTCTCGTCAGGCCAGGTGGGCTTTGTTTTTTACACGCTTCAATTTCACCATCACGTTTCATCCCGGTTCTAGGAACACGAAGCCAGATGCCCTTTCACGCCAGTTCTCCCGGAACACGCCCGAAGAGGGCCCGGACCCCATCGTCTCCCTGGATCGCTTTGTTGGTCGTCTCACCTGGGAAGTTGAGCATTCCATCCGGGAGGCCCAGAAGACGGAACCTGACCCTGGGGGTGAACCTCCTAATAGGCTGTATGTTCCATCCACTGCCAGGTCTGAGGTGCTCCAGTGGGGACATGATTCTTGATTTGCTGCTCATCCAGGCTACCATCACACTCTAGCCCTCCTCAAGCGATACTTCTGGTGGGACAAGATGGACCTGGACATTCGCCAGTACTTGGCGGCCTGCCCCACCTGTGCCCGCGGTAAGGCCCTCCATCAGCCCCCAGCGGGTCTCCTGCAGAAATTGCCGGTGCCTGGTAGGCCATCGTCACATATTGCAGTCGACTTTATTACTGGACTCCCACCTTCGAATGGCCACTCTGTTATCCTCACAGTCATAGACCGGTTTTGCAAGGCTGTTCGACTCATCCCGTTACCCAAGCTGCCATCGGCCATGGAGACAGCCCAGATCCTGTTCAACCAGGTGTATAAGATACATACATTCCTTTGGACATTGTTTCTGACCGGGGTCCTCAGTTTTCCTCTCAGGTTTGGAGGGCCTTCTGCCACGCCATTGGAGCCTCACCTAGCCTCACATCGGATTTCCACCCCCAATCCAACGGGCAGGTGGAATGGGCCAACCAGGAGGTCAAGGCCACTTTGAGCTGCCTGTCTGCGGAGAATCCGGTGACCTGGAGCCAGCATCTGGGCTGGGCCGAATACGGCCATAACACGCTGCCCAGCTCTACGTCTGGATTATCTCCTTTTGAGGCTTCGCTGGGCTATCTGCCGTCTCTCATGCCAGACCTTGAGCCTGCCGAGATGGTTCCTTCCATCCACCATCACCTCCGTAAGTGCCCCAAGATCTGGGATACCACTCGGCAAGCCCTCCTTAAGGCTCAGGACACCACGCAGTAGTCCGCCAACTGCCGACGCAAACCCTCACCGGAGTACACGTGGAGTCCAAGAAACTGGTACCCAGGTACGTCGGTCCCTTTCCGATAGAAAAAATTATTAATTCCTCTACTATCCATCTGAAACTTTCCGCCATATGCGGATTCACCTTTCCTTTCATGTCTCCTAAGTTAAACCAGTGGCTTCCTCGGACGTGAACCCTCTGGCCAGACTCCCGCCACCCACCTCAGTTCGCAACGGAGACGAGACCTTCACGGTCCGTCGTTTGCTCAAGGCTCGTCGTCGCGGTCGGGGGTTCCAGTACCTCGTTGATTGGGAGGGTTTCGGGTCCGAGGAACGCTGCTGGATCCCTGCTTCTTTTATTTTAGATAAGTCTCTCATTCAAGAGTTTCACAACAAAAATTTTGATTTATCTCGTCGATTGCCAAGCTGCGATAATTAGGGGGGTACTGTTAGGTTCTGTCCTGTTTTGTTTGTTTTATTTGCATTTTCATTAATTCTGTTATGTTTCTTTTTCCGTTCTCTCCTTGCTCGTCTTTTGTTTACCTTTTCTTTCCTCGTGGTGTTGTTATTGTTTTTGCGGCGTGTGTGTGTTGTGCTTGACTCTCCCCGCAGATCTATTGGCTGCCACGATCTTCATCATCACATCACATCACATACAATCCATCAGGACCTTAATACGACCTCATACCAACCATCAGAACCTTAATACAACCTCAAACCAACCATCAGGACCTTAATGCAACCTCATACCAACCATCAGGACCTTAATGTAACCTCATACCAACCATCAGGACCTTAATGCGACCTCATACCAACCATCAGGACCTTAATACGACCTCATACCAACCATCACAACCTCAATACAACCTCATACCAACCATCAGGACCTTAATACAACCTCATACCAACCATCAGGACCTTAATGCAACCTCATACCAACGATCAGGACCTTAAGATGACCTCAAACCAACATCAGGACCGTCTTCAAACATCATACCACCCATCAGGACCTTAATAATGCGACCTCATACCAACCATCAGGACCTTAATACGACCTCATACCAACCATCACAACCTCAATACAACCTCATACCAACCATCAGGACCTTAATACAACCTCATACCAACCATCAGGACCTTAATGCAACCTCATACCAACGATCAGGACCTTAAGATGACCTCAAACCAACAATCAGGACCTTCTTACAACCTCAAACCAACCATCAGGACCTTAATATGACCACATACCAACCATCAGGACCTTAATATGACCTCAAACCAATTTTCAGGACCTTAATATCAACCTCATACTAACCATCAGGACCATAACATGACCTCATACCAACCAGCAGTACCTTAATGCAACCTCAAACTCAACCATGACCAAGACCAAAGAGCTGTTGAAGGACACCAAGAAGAAAATTGTAGATCTGCACCAGGCTGGGAAGAGTGAATCTATGATAGGCAAGCAGGTTGGTGTGAATAAATCAACTGTGGGAGCAGTTGTAAGAAAATGAAAGACATACAAGACCATTGATAATCTCCCTCGATCTGGGGCCCCACGCAAGATCTCATCCCATGGGGTCAAAATGATCATGAGAATGGTGAGCAAAAATCCCAGAAGTACACGGATGTACTTGATGAATGACCTGCAGAGAGCTGGGACAAAAGTAAGAAAGCTACCATCAGTAACACACTACGCCGAGAGGGACTCAGATCCTGCAGTGCCAGATGTGCCCCCCTGCTTAAGCCAGTACATGTCCAGGCCCGTCTGTAGTTTGCCAGAGAGCATATGGATGATCCAGAAGAGGATTGGGAGAATATCATGTGGCAAGATGAAACCAAAATAGAACTTTTTGGTAAAAACTCAACTAGAGAAAAAAGGATGCTGAGTCGCATTCCAAGAACACCATACCTACTGTGAAGCATGGGGATGGAAACATCAGGCTTTGGGGCTGTTTTTCCTGCAGAGGGGACAGGACGACAGGACGACTGATCCGTGTTAAGGCCATGTATCGTGAGATTTTAAGCCAAAACCTCCTTCCATCAGTGAGAGCATTGAAGATGGAACGTGGCTGGGTCTTCCAGCATGACAATGATCTCAAACACACCGCTCGGGCAACAAAGGAGTGGCTCCGGAAAAAACATTTCAAGGTCCTGGAGTGGCCTAGCCAGTCTCCAGACCTCAACCCCATAGAAAATTTGTGGAGGGAGTTGAAAGTCTGTGTTGCCCCAAAATATCACTGCTCTAGAGGAGATCTGCATGGAGGAATGGGCCAAAATACCAGTTACAGTGTGTGCCAATCTGGTGAAGACTTACAGGAAACATTTGACCTCTGTCATTGCCAACAAAGGTTATTGGTATAACCAAAGTATTGAGTTGAACTAAATTTATTAACCAAATAATTATTTTCCACCATAATTTACAATTTAATTTTTTAAAAATCCTACAATGTGATTTCCTGGATTTTTTTTTCTCATTTTGTTTCTCATGGTCGTAGTGTAGCTATGATGAAAAGTACAGACCTCTCTCATCTTTCTAAGTAGGAGAACTTGCACAATCAGTGGCTGACTAAATACTTTTTTTTTTGCCCCACTGTATATATACAGTGTATATATATATATATATATATATATATATATATATATATATATATATATATATATATGTGTGTGTGTGTCTATATATATATATATGTAACGCCTTACTTACTGGATGCTCTAGTAAATCTATAAATAAACTTCAGTTAGTTCAGAATGCAGCTGCCCGAGTGCTAACTCGAACTAGAAAATTTGATCATATCACTCCTGTTCTATCATCACTGCACTGGTTACCAGTCAAATTCCGCATTGATTACAAAATACTTCTTATAACTTATAAAGCTCTACATGGCCGCCCCCATTATCTGAGTAACTCTTAGAGTGTTTACATCCAACTCGTCTACTTCGTTCGCAGGTTGGCAGACTTCTTTTTAGTTCCTAGAATTAAAAAGTCACAGCAGGGGGAAAGGCTTTCCCTCATACATTGCCCCCCAACTATGGAATAAACTTCCACTTTCGTTCGCGAATCAGAACCCCTCAAAGTTTTTAAGTCTAGGCTAAAGACATAACTTATTTACGGCATGCTTTTGACTATATTTAGACCCAGTTGCAATGGTTTGGGTTGCTGAGGCCGTAGTCTGAGTCATGTCTGGCCTGCCCTGCCTTTTCCCGCTTGCCCGGGAGTGTCGGGTGGGCGGTCCGGCTGAACTAGCCTTTGGGTCCTCGTGATCCTTGACTCATGCAACTGCCTTGCATAATGGCAAACTGGGGGTTCATAGTCATAAAAGAGTCTTATGGTGATCAGAAGCCCGTTGGGTTGCTGGTCTTCTGTGCTGCCGCTCGTGGGGTTGCCAATTGTCGCATGTATACCTCTTGCTGTGTTTCCTACCAGTTCTCCTCTTTCTAGCTTTCTAGCTATGCTGTCTATAGTCTAATGCTGCCGGGGTCTCAGCTACACTTTGGCATCAGTGAATTGACTGGCATCAGTGATTGTTAAATAGACCTGTGCTCTTAATCAATCACTAATTACATTTTCTGTTTTCTCTCCGAGCTGTGCCGGGCCCCACACATTATGTACAGCTGATGGAGCTACACTGTGCATAATTCACATTTTATTCGACCATTACTCCATTACTTTTAGTTTCGCTCTTATATTTATCATCATACCCCCGGCCCACTTAATGTCGATGTGCATACTTCACATTCTTTCGCACTTTGACTCAATGACTTTAGTCGCTCTTTAGATTTTATCATCTAACGCCGCCCAAGAGTTTTGGGTCCCTTTTTGAGTCTTGTCCCTCCTCCCAAGGTTCTTCCTAGAACTAGGAGTTTTTTTTTCCTTGCCACTGTGTCGCCCTAGGCCTCGCTCAAATTTGGGATTGGACGTGTTTTAGGAGATAATCTAAACGTAAAGTTGCTTGAGACAATGCTCCATTGTAAAAAGCGCTATATCAAATAAATCTGACTTGACATTGATATACACACACAACACACACAACACCACACACACACGTGGTATATATATTATATATATATATATAATATATAGAATATATATAAACACACACACACACACCACCACACAACACACACACACACACTATAATTATATATATATATGACACACACACCCACACAACACACACACACACACACACACAACACACCACACACACACACACACACATCACACCGTTGTGTATATTATTATATCTATATATAATAATATATATAATATATATATATATATATGATATATATATATATATATATATATATACACACATATGATAGATTTATATTTTAAAGATTCATTCGATTTGAGTCCGACCCTAACCCTAACCCGGCCCTGATCTGATTTTTGCCTCCTCTCTCTAATAAACAGTGTTTTCCTTCAGAAGCAGGCTCAAGCCTGTAGATTTCGTGAGAGCAGTGAAAGCAATAAAGCAGCAGCGTGGTGCAGAATTACAGAGAAGAGAAAGTTTAGAGGGAAACTTTAATTCCTCCTGTTAATCACCTGCATCATCAAACCAGCAACAGATCCATGCAAAGAGATTTTACGGTGTCAGAAACCTTCACGTTTCACCCAAACGCTGTTTTTTTTTTTTTTATGAGATCCCCCCTCCCCCCCTTCGGGTGCTACCTGCGGTCAGATCGCTTGGCTTACAAAACACCATCATGCACGCAAGCGTGGAATTTATACGAGAACTCGGCGAGATGTTTCACACCGCATTGCTTTTGCAAAGCTATGTATTTAGTCTTTACAAAAAAATATGGAACAGCAAATCTTAAAACAGCAGGAATTAATGAACACAGCCCATGGAGAAGATCAGTAAACGATCTGTAAACACCTGGGTGTTACTCTGAAACCTGGTGCGGCACCTGATCTGTTTATTTATCTTTTATTTTCTGATCACACCAATCCATCCATCCATCCATCAGGGATGATTTAACCTTCCTTCTGATAAGCCTTCTCGTGTTACCCTTCAGAAGAGCTGCTCAATAAAGTCAGAATTTATCCACTACATCAATTCCTAGGCATATTTTACATAAATTCATTCCTTATCAGAAGATGCAGTATGAACTGACTGTTAAATAAAAAAACAGAATTATTAAACATTTCCATAGATATGGGACCAATCTGTTATTCTGATATGTAAATTTGGTATTTATAACCCCATATCAGAAAATAGTTGGGACAGGAAAATAAAAATAAAAAATAAACGCAGCGTTCCTTACATTTCCTTTGACTTTTATTTCATTACAGACAGTTCTTTTTAATAAACATCCATTTCAGGCCTGCAACACATTCCAAAAAGAGTTAGAACAGGGGCAATTTAGAACTAGTAATGAAATAAAAAATGATGTGATTTCAAACAGGTGATTATAACCCTGATTTGGAACAAAAGCAGCATCCACAAAAGGCTGAGTCTCTGAGGAGTAAAGATGATCAGAGGATCTCCAGTTTATCAACAAATGTTTAAGAAAATGACTGAAATGTTTAAACACAATGTTCCTCAAAGAAAGACTGGAAGGGATTTATATATTTCTCCCTCATAATATCATTAAAAAAATTCAAGGAATCTGGAGGAATTTCCTAAAAAGCCTAAACTGAAGAGGGGTGATCTCTGCTCCCTCAGACGGCACTGCATCAAGAACCGTCATTCATCAATAGCTGATAGAACCACATGGGCAAGGGATTCCTTTATCAAACCTTTATCAAGCTCTACAATACAGAGTTACATTCACAGATACCACTTAAAACATTACTGTGCTAAAAAGAAGCCTTATGATATAACCCTGTCCAGAAGGGGCATCGGATTCTCTGGGCTCAGAGGCATCAGGGGAACAGGGATTGTGCTCAGACCAAGCTGTTAGGTTTCGCGGCCAAACTCCACTTTTTCTGTTTCAGTTGTGGGCAATCAGGACGACGTCACCCACAATCCTCAGTATGGCTGCGGACCCATCTGAGACTTTTTGATTATGAACGCTATCTTATTGGTTTATTACCCGTGCTGCGGTCCCGTCCACTCTGGATTGTTCGTGTTTGCAGTCATGTCCATTCCCGTGTCTGTTTCAAGGACGTCCTCCCCCAGGGCCTGCTCCGGGGACATCCGCCCCAGTGCCTGCTCTGGGGATGTCTGCTTCTGTGCTGAGGACATCCATCCTGGTTTCCTGTTCCAAGGACGTCCATTTCACTGTCTGTTCTCAGGACGTCCAGAGACGTCCCTTCCAGATGTTGTACTGAGGACTCCTGTCTGCCAAGGAGTCTGCCAAGTCGGTGCCCAGTCCTGAGTCTGCTTCCATGCCAGCCAGGTCAACTTTCACTCCGGAATCTGACATTGCAAATGTTACTTCAGAGTCGCTTGGAGGATCTGTCATTTCCCTGGACCCATGCCCTCCTTCCGGCAACCCACCCCCACCCATGTCACCACCCACCCGTGTCACCACCCAACTTTGTCTTTGTTTTTTTCGGTTGTGGGCAATCAGGGCTACATCACCCACAATCCGCTGGTGGAACAGTATGGCCACAGACCCACCTGAGACTCTGATTACGAAAGCTATCTCATTGGTTATGAACTACTTGCTAACCACATGCAGCTGTGCTGGGATGCTTATATGCTCTGTGTTTCCCAGTGGCTGGTGTGGTGGCATTGTACCCAAGTTTGCGATCCCGTTCACTCTGGATACTCGTGTTTGCGGTCCCGTCTGCCCTGGATTATGCACATTCCTTTGACTAGTCGAGTTGCGGTCCTGTCCGCTCTGGATTTCCTCAATTGCCCTGGATTATTCAAGTTTGTGGTTCTGTTATCAGTTATTTATCTTTGTATGCGGTTCTGTCCACTTGGTTGTGTTTTGGTTTTAACATCATTAGCCTAGCCTAGCCAATGTTAATTTAGCCTATCCGGTGCTAGCCGGCATTGGTTTATTCATATTCCTAGGTTTTGTGTCATACTCCTGTGTTCCCGTTTGCCGTGTCATTTATAGGTTCTGTGCATTTCCCGTAGTTTTCAGTTTTCAGCGTATTTCTAAAGTTCTGTGCTTTTGTATACCACCTGGTTCTGCTATTCCATTTTATGTTTGCTGTTTTCATAGGTTTGTGCCCAGTTTGCATCCAATTTAACACAATCAGTATAACAGATCTTTTTTAAACTAAAGTCGAAAAAGAAAGAAGGAAAGAGAGAGATAGATATGGGCTAATAAAAATATATTAGTTATCAAAAAAGAAAGAAAAAGGGACCAAAAAACCGAAGAAAGAAAGAAAAAAATTAAGTAATAAATAAATCAGTTATCAAAAAACAAACAAATAACAAATAGATAGAAATGGAGTAATAACTAAATGAATTATGTAAAAAGAAAAAAAACAAACGAAGAACGAAAGAAAGAAAGGGAGAAATAGAAATGGAGTAGTAAATAAATGAGTTATCAAAAAACAAAGAAAGAAAGAAACAAACAAACAAACAAATGATATGTAGAAATGGAATAATAAAGGATTTATGAAAAAAGAAAGAAATGTAGTAGTACATAAATTAGCTATAAAAAGAAAGAAAGAAAAAAAAGAAAGAAAGAAAGAGACAGTGGTAGAAAGGTTTACTAAATAACAGATTTATGATAAAGAAAGAAAGAAAGAAAAAGGGAGCAAGAAAAAGACAGATATGGAGTAATAAATTAACAAGTTCTGAAAAAAAACCCAAAAGAAAACAAACGAGATGTAAAAATGGAGTAATAAATTATTTGTGAAAAAGAAAGAAAAAAAATAGAAATGGGAAGAAATTGAGTAATAAATAAAAGATTTATGAGAAAGAATGAAAAAAAAGAATGAAAGAAAAAAATAAAAATACAGAAAGAATGAATGAAAGAATGAAAGGGAGAAAAAAAGAAATGGATGTTGTCATGTGCTCTGTACCAAAGACAGAAAAAAAAAGGTTCATCCAGACTGTTATGAGGAACAAGATCAAAAACCAGGCTCTGGCATGGTATGGGGTCTGGTCAGGGCCCTTGCTAAAGGTCATTTCCACTTCTGTGATGCAGCATTAATGCAGAAAAGTACCCTGAGATTTTAGAGCAACATAAGCTGCCTTCAAGACGACATCTTTATCAGGGACGTCCATGCATGTATCAACAAGACGAATCAGAAACAAAACCACATGCTGCACACATTACAAAGGCACAGCTGTGGAAGAAGAGGGTACGGGTACTGGACTGGCCCCCTGCAGTCCTGACCTGCCCCGATAGAGAATGGGTGCAGAATTTAGAAACCAAAAATTGGACGACGACCCCATACTGATACACATCTAAAGACGAGTTTGCAGGAATAATGGAATAAATTAACACCTGAAACACTAAACACTTGGTATCCTCGGTAACAAAATGTCTTTCAAGTGTTGGGAGAAGGAATGGCGACGTTACAAAGTGGAAAAATGTGTTGGAGGTCTGAAATGCAGGAATGGATGTTGAGTGATGATGAGCTGCAGTACTGAACTGTCCTTTATCAGGTGCATGATGTTTCATGATCAGGATCAGGACGTTCATCTCTCACACCTGTACATTTGCTGTTTACTCTGTGCCAGATGTTCACCTCCTTCCTCCTAAATCTGTACACAGCAAGTTGAGTTTTTACCAAAAAGTTCTATTTTAGTTTCACTGACCACCGGATTTGCCTAATCCTTTTCTGGATCATCCATATGCTCTCTGGCGAACTTCAGACAGGCCTGGACATGCACTGGCTTAAGCAGTACATGATGAATGACCTGCTGACCTGGCTTAAGCAGCCTGATGAATGACCTGCAGAGAGCTGGGACAAAAGTAATAAAGGCTGCCATCAGTAACACACTACGTGGAGAGGGACTCAGTTCCTGCAGTGCCAGACATGCGGGGGGCACGCCTGGCACTGCAGGATCTGAGTCCCTCTCGATGTAGTGTGTTACTGATGGTAGCCTTTGCTATTTTGGTCCCAGCTCTCTGCAGGTCATTCATCAGGTCCATCCGTGTACTTCTGGGATTTTTGCTCACCGTTCTCATGATCAGTTTGACCCCACAGGATGAGATCTTGCGTGGGGCCCCAGATCGAGGGAGATTATCAGTGGTCTTGTATGGCTTCCATTTTCTTACAATTGCTCCCACAGTTGATTTATTCACACCAACCTGCTTGCCTATTGTAGATTCACTCTTCCCAGCCTGCTGCAGGTCTACAGTTCTTCCTGGTGTCCTGCGACAGCTCTTTGGTCTTGGCCATGGTTGAGTTTGGAGTCTGACTGTTTGAGGCTGTGGACAGGTGTCTTTTATACAGATAACGAGGTCAAACAGGTGCCATTAATACAGGTATCGAGTGGAGGACAGAAGAGCTTCTTACAGATGTCGTCACAGGTCTGTGAGAGCCAGAAATCTTGCTTGTTTGTGGGTGACCAAATACTTATTTTCCACCATGATTTACAATTAAATTCTTTAAAAATCATGCAATGTGATTTCCTGGATTTTTTTTCTCATTTTGTCTCTCATAGTGGAAGTGTAGCTATGATGAAAATTACAGACCTCTCTCATCTTTCTAAGTAGGAGAACTTGCACAATCAGTGGCTGACTAACTGTAAATATAAAGAGCATTTTCAAAAGAAAACTGCGTGAAAATGATACTTAAATTCATCAAAAAATGAGTGACTGATCATAAGCCTAAAGAAGCAAACTGACTCAAAAAAGCCAAAACAGGCAACCTAGTACAAATTGAGAGAGAGAAAGAGAGAGAGAATAATAATAATGTATATCTTCATTTTAACTTTACAGCCATAGAGACGGGCCGACACTACAAGTCCTGGCTGCCCAAAGAACAGAGGGTGTGGCAGCACTGCCCATTAAACACACCCGAGACAGAGCACTATTATTAACACTATTATTTTCTTGTTCAACTTTACATGTAGAGTTATACTGTACATGACTTTAAATTTGTATCCATTTCACCGTCTTATGTTCAGAAGATTATTATTGTTCTATGTATTTTAATTATTGTTTTATGTTGTAAAGACTTGGGATTGAGGGAAAGAGGGAGGGAGGGAAAGAGGGAGGGAGGGAAAGGGGGAGGGAGGGAAGGAGGGAGGGAGAGGGAAAGAGGGAGGGAGAGAGAGAGAGAAAGAGAGAGAGAGAGAGAGAGAGAGAGAGACAGACTTTTGAACACACTTTATTTTAACCAAAGTGTACAAGATCCCTGATTTTATCAGTCTAGAGAGGACTCTTATGGTATCAGTGTCAGCTGCTTGTGCCACCTGATTTTTCCGAGTAATATAAACTGAAAACTTAGCCTGGCCAAGAATAAAATTGAACAGCTGGCACTTGGACCTCTCTCTCCGAACATACTTAAAACCAAGGATAAAAATGTGGGGTGTAAAAAACACATTAAGAGCCATAAAAACAGAGCATAGGAGATTAAACAAGGGACGTAGCCTAAAACAATGGCTAAAAGCATGAAACACCGTTTCTCTCTGAGAACAGAAGGGGTACTCTTGAGTGACCTCTAGATTTAAAATAGAGATAAAAGAATTCACTGAAACAATGCCATGTAAAATCCTCCACTGCAGGTCTCCATTCATGTTTAACCTCAGTATTAAGACTTAAGGCATCGCGCCACGGTGTATCAGCTCTATTAGCCAGTTTTGTCTTATTAAAACATTTCACGCAGGATTTGTATAAAAGCTTGCCAGAGGCTGAGACTAAGTCCAAACTCAGACCATTTTCACAGTACAGGAGGGGGCCCCGACAGTCCTGCAGATTGGGGATGATGACCACCTTCGGAAAAGGGTCATCCTTATCGGGGCTGAGTGTTCCTGTCTCATAGTCTTTTAGCAGGACACGTTCCTCTGACGAGAGTGCTGACCTCCAGCGTTGCAGGAGCTGGGCTACTACCCTGAATGACCTCACCCCCAATCTCACTGCCAAGTTCTCCACACCGTCCAGACCAGGTCCCGCAGCTTCCACCAGCTGACGGAGTGTGGAAATGTTGGAAGAGGTCAGCATTCTGAGCATTGTAGGAGATGCCTGATTTACGTCAAGTCGAGCCCCATGGATGACAGGCTCCTCCAGAAGCCAGTATAAAGAGGTGTAATTTTTCCAGGACACGTTAAAAAAGCTCCAGGTCCTAAAAAGCCCACGATAAAAAGCCGGCAAGCCAGCAACGTTCCGCGCCTTGGTATCCATTAAAAACAGACCTCTGTCTAGTCTTAGTCCTCCCACTGTGTGTAAAATCCTGCATGCCACTGCTCCCCAGACCAAGTCCTTAGGACCAGTAAGCAGCCTCTGAATGAACTGGATGCAAAAGGCTGCAGTCCTGGTGGATCAGTCCTTGTCCTCCTTCCTCCTTAGGTAGATGGAGGACAGCTTGCGGTAACCAGTGTAGTCCGTCCCAGAAGAAATCAACCAACAGCGTCTGAATTCCCGAGAGAATGTCTGGTGGGGGATCCACACAGGCCAGTTTATGCCACAAAAAGGAAGCCACAAGATTGTTTACTACAAGTACCCGTCCCCGATAGGACAACTGGGGGGCTATCCAAGCCCATCTAGAAAGGTGCCCCTTCACTTTTTCAACAACACCCTCCCAGTTTTGCTTTTCAAAGTCATCATTTCCTAGATACACCCCTAGATACTTAAAACCACCTCTCTTCCATAATATTCCAGGCAGTGTGGGTCCCCCATCAGGCCACTCTCGCACCAGAACCGCCTCACTTTTAGACCAGTTCACCTTGGCAGATGATAAAATTCCAAAATCATTAATAGTATTCACTAAAATATCGACATCTCTCTGCGAAGTAACTAGTACCACTAGGTCGTCTGCATATGCAGAGAGACACACAGATAAGCTGCACTGTGGTACAGCAAGGCCAGAGAGTTTCTGTCTGAGCTGACATAAAAGAGGTTCAATAGCTAAGGCATATAGCATTCCCGAGAGAGCGCAGCCCTGCCGAATACCTCTGGAAACAGTAAAAGGAGCGCATAAACCACCATTCAGTTTAAGTACACTTTCAACGTTACTGTATAAAACCTTGATCATACCAGTAAAACCAGGGTTGAACCCAAGACTCTCTAAAACTTTCCACAAATAATTATGCTCAACCCGGTCAAATGCTTTCTCCTGATCTAACAAGATAAAACTGGCTCTTAGGCCCAACAGTCTGGCTACAGCTAAGACATCACGGATTAAGTGGACATTATCAAAGATAGACCTACCAGGGACACAGTACATCTGGTCAGCGTGTATAAATTGCTCCATCACCTTCCCCAGTCTCGACGCTAATGTTTTAGAGAGCAGTTTGCAATCCGTGCATAACAGTGCCACTGGGCGCCAGTTTTTCAGCAGAGTCAGGTCTCCCCTTTTCGGCAGTAGGGTCAGGACAGCTCTCCGACAGCTTAGCGGAAGCAATCCCCCCGCTATACTGTCGTGGAGCACTTCATGCACATCCTGACCCAACACTGACCAGAAAGCCTTATAAAATTCAGCTGGGAGACCAATTCCTGGCGCCCCGCCATTCTCCATGCCACGTAAAGCCTCATGCAGCTCACCCACCGAGAGCTCAGCATCTAGCACTTTTGCGGACTGCTCAGTGAGTTTGGACTGCAGGTGAAAAAAACTTTCTTCGCCTTCCTGCACACTGGCCTGTTCGCTCCCAAAAAGCTTCGAGAAGAAGCTGACTGTTTTCTTGCGTATTTCAGAAGGATCAGATATGAGATCCCCTGCTTCTGTTCGCACAGCATGCATGAGCCTTTTCTGTCCATTTTTATGCTCAAGACCGAAGAAGAACTTTGAGGGAGCATCCATCTCCGTTCCATTCTGGAAGCGTGATCGGACCAGCGCCCCCTGTGCTGCTATGCCTAGTAGGTCAGCTAAAGCAGATTTTTTCTTTTTGAGAGCTTTAGCATGCTCTTGAGCTCCTGTGGTGCCTGACAGACACTGTAGCTCGACTATTTCCGTTTCCAGGGTTTTGAGTGATGTAACTATATCTCTGCTAACATTAAAAGTGTGCTGTTGGCAGAATAATTTTATTTGTACTTTTATTTGGAGGGAGGGAGAGAGGGAGGG